>JAEIFM010000117.1:0-125945 GCA_018901885.1 Zaprionus kolodkinae | reverse complement strand
TCTCTTCAACATATTTTATTTCAAAAATCAGAACGTGTTTTACTGAATCTACATTGTGTTGAGACTTGGTTAAGTATACCTGTTATGCATTTATTTATGACCAAGCTTTGAGAACTTGCTATGTAAGTTTGGTTATTATGCGAAAAATTTTTATCATGTATTGTTTCAGTTAGTAAGTTTTTATTTTCGTCGGGGTATGGTATTATTTGGAAAATAGGTGTTTTAATTATTTATCTCGGAATGTGGGATATTATCAAAATTTCGTTAGTGTCAGATTTAAGCCAAGCAGAAGTTTTGATATTAAGAATTTTATCAGAATTTACTTGAGTAAGGGAATTATGTTTTAAAAATTTTGGATTGAAGATACCTAAGCGTGTCAGTTGCATACCAAGTTCTATGTCTTCTATGTATTCGGTGAATTGTTGTAAATTGAAAATTAGTAAGGCTAACATTTGTTCTCCTTCAAAATTATTGTTTAAATGATTGGTTAATTCTATTCCTTCATTAATGGCTTCTATTACATGGTTGAGTTCGCTTATTTGTGCATTGTTTTTGGAAATGTTACCTATTTGTTGTTGTATTTTGTTCTTGATCTAGTGTGCCGAATAAGTATTTGTAAATAGTTCCCATAAAATTTGCAAGACCGCGTTTGTTACGCTTTGCAATTCTAATGCCATTCATTTCTCTATTGAGTTTCTCTGTTAGGTACTGAATTTGTGGTAAATTTTCAAAGACTTGTGTTTGTTTGATAAGTTCTTCATACATAATTTCGGTTTTTGTTAAAGTAATAGATAAGTAATGATATTCATAGTTTATAAGTAAATCAATTGATCCGGTTTGAAAGATTTAGTAGCCGTTTTTGGCCTGGATATGGGTTACTTCTAGGATTTGCGTGCTAATTGTTGATAGTAGGCATAACATGATTATCAAGATCGGGAAATAAGCCTGAAATTATCATTATTATATTTACTTTTATTTATTTGCTTTTTCTTTTTAAACTTAGATTTATAATGTATTATCTTTCTACCTCTATTTTTTTCTTCAAAATGTTTATCATCTATTTGTCTTAAGTTTCCTGTCTTTCTGAATGGGTTAGTTGTTTTTTATCTAACCAGAGGAGATTCTCTGAAATTAGTGTCTATACTATACTATAGTCTTGTCTACTTTCGTTGAGTTTGTCAATTTTGTCTATTTTATTTTGCTGCGTGTTATAGGCATAAATAAAGATGTCTGCTGGTGTTCGACCAGTTGTGTTGTGTTTTGTTTGTATACGTAAAGTATTTTTTCGAACTTAGTGAATTGGTTTTCTGGTTCATTCTCGCTTGTTATTATTCTTAGTTTTTCGTTGACAGTTTTATGAAATCTCTCAATATCAGAAATTCCACTTTTACTCGTTGTTATGTTTAGAGTTACTCCTTCTGAATCTAACCAGAGCTTGAATGCGGTGCTCAAGAAAGCGGAGTCTTTGTCGGCTTTTATTTCTATGGGTTTTCCCATGTCATTGAATATACGTAAAATAGCTCTTTTAGCTTCAAGCCAATCTCTACTATTCACTTCTATCAGGGAGGCGTATTTAGAAAAAATGTCAATACATGATAGGAATTGTTTATTGTTTATTAAATAAAAATCCATGACATACTTGTCTCTGGGGTTGAAAGTTTCTGGGGTTGTTTCCAGGGCTAATTTTGTATTTCTATGTTCGGTTTTCGCAATGTTACAGATTTCACATTCATTTATAATGTTTTGGATAAGTTTTTGATAATCGGGGTAATAATAAAGTTCTTTGAACTGAAGAGTGAGTTTTTCTATGCCTGGGTGTAATAATTCTTTATGTGCTTTGAGGATAATTTCTTTAAATTGAGCATATGTTTGGATATCTATTAGTGTACTACTGGTTCTCATAGTTTTAGTGAAATTGTCGGGACATATAATTTGAATATAAGCATTTTGAAAGACTTCATTTGGGAAGTAAATAACACTTTTCTTAGTGCAGAGGTATTCTTTAATTAGGTCTTTGGCAAAGGTGTCGGTCATTTCTTTCTAACTAATTTTTATTCTAGTTTTATGAAAATATCTTATTATTTGACATTGTCAAATTGTCTGTTATAATAATTGAGGGGTCTGTCGGTTAAGGAAATGTGGCTTTGATTGTCTTCCTGTGCGCTATGCACAGTAGCTGCTGTGGTATTGGAAACTGGTTTATCTTCTCCTAGGAAGTTTTCTTGAATTTAAACTCTGGATAAGGCATCAGCGACATGATTTTCCTTACCAGGTAGGTATTGGATATTATACTCATATTCATTTAGCTTTATTTTCCATCTTTGTAATTTCATATTGGGTTCTTTTACGTTACTTAGCCATACAAGTGGCCTATGATCGCTTAATATTTCGAACTTTCTACCGAATAGGTAATATTTTGTTGCCCATACTATAGCTAATCGTTCTTTTTCTATTGCTGAGTAATTAAGTTCGTGTTCGTTAAGAGTTCTGCTTGCATAGCAAATGGGTTTCTGCTCTTGAGATAATACAGCACCTATAGCTATATGACTCGCGTCTGTTGTTAATGAAAATTTCTTTTCGAAGTTAGGGTATATTAGTATTGGATCGGACGTGATGAGTACTTTTAGTTTTTCGAAAGCGGACATGTAATCGTTATCTTCTGTATTGATTATTGCTCCTTTTTTTAATTTGAGCGTCATTGGTTTTGCTATTTTTGCAAAATTGGGGATGAACTTACGGTAAAATCCGCAGAGTCCAAGAAAAGACTTTATTCCTTTTGTGGTTTTAGGAATGGGAAAATTAACAATTGCGTTTATTTTGTTAGGGTTCGGTTTTATACCGTCTGTTGTGATAATGTGACCAAGAAATTCTGTTTCTTTCTTTAGAAATTCACATTTGTCAAGTTGCAATTTTAAGTTAGCTGATCGTAGCTTTTCGAATACTCTTTTTAATGATATTATGTTTTCCTCTAATGAAGTGGAATAAATGATAATATCGTAATATTGGATTCTCTTAACTCGTCGTCTAAGGCGTAGTTAGAGGGTATTTCTAGAAACGCTTTGGTTCAATACTATGGTGCCATATATAGTGTGGACTTTCACTTTAGAAGGTTTGGTTGGGAAATTAAAAAAATTTTTCTTCATAATATTGATAGATGAACCTGTGTCTACTAGGCATCTAAGGGTAATATTATTCATTTTAATTTTTAAGAATGGATTTCCTCTTCCTCTGAGTCGCTTTCCGATTCCGAGGCTGGTTGAAGAAAATTTTCGCCTGTGTCCATTTTGTGTTGACCACTAGCACTTTCTCTTTGCCTTTTAACTGGGGGGTTTGGTGCATTGCTACCTTGTTGTTGGTGATTAAGGGAATTTCGGGCTCTTCCTAAATTTAGTTTTTGCTTAAATTCACTGAAAACTTGTGGGCTTGATTCCACTGGTTTGGAACTAGTGCTTGGATAAGATTTATTTGTGGCATGCATTGCATTGCTCACGAAATTTTGATTTTGTCCTTTACTCTTTGAGTTTTGGGAAGGGTTTGAATTAGAATTATTTTGGGGTTTTGTTCGGTCGTTGTAAGTTACTTCGTATATGCCTTCTTCTTGCGTTACTTGTTTGAGTTTGGATACTGTTGATATATCGGATCTAGCAAGAGTCATAAATAGCCTATCAGGTAACTTTCTCTTGATTACAGTTTTAATTGTTTAATGCATTTGTGTAAACTATGGTGTTATTAATATCGTTCTCTAACATGAGTTTGTTTGATATGATAAATGACTTAGTTTCTAGATCTTCGACGAACTTACGGATATTTCCAGGGAAGGGTGTGTTGTAGAGACGTCGTAGCAGCTCCTCACATGGTGTCTGGGTTTTGTACTCATTGATAAGGGCATTCATCAGGTCTGGCCAGCTTCTGGCTCCGGATAGTTGGGATACGCGTTGGGCATCTCCTGCGAGTTGCATCTCGATTGCACTGAAGAACACATGCTTCTGTCTGGTGTCACTTGTTGGGTATAACTGAAGTACGAACTCGATCCTTTTGATAAAGGCACTGAGCTCTTGAGTGTTTCCGCTGAATGCAGGTATTTGTCTAATTTGACCTAACGCCTGATTCAGGTGGGGCTCCGACAACAGTTGAATTTGTTCGGTTGCCATGATTTTGTTGTTTTTGTTTAAGCAGAGTTTTTTTTGTTGTTGGTTGTTTTTACACTTTTATGGTTGGTTGTTTTTACACTTTTATTGTTCTTTGTATGCAGTAGATTGACTTTTGCGTGTCAATCACCGACTTTACGTGAAGTTATTTGGCGGATAAAACGATTTAATTGTATTACGATGCACTTTTACCTTAGCGCCGATTCGCGTGGTTCAATCACAAAAAGATACGCTTGGTCGTACAAGGATCTTTGATCACTAGATTCATATTGGTAAACGAGTCGCACAACTTTTTCTTTTATCCTACCGGCTGCGCCATTAACGAATTCAGACCGAGGGTTTAACAAAAAAAATAAAAACACAGTTGTTTTAAGTTTATTAGTTAAACACTTTTTTATTTCTTCCAAAGGAAGAACTAGAGCCTTTGGATTATCTAGGGTTTGATAACAGACTTTAGCGAGCTATCGCGGTTGATAGCGTACTCGGTGCTCGGGAGTAAACTGAAAGTTTACTGAACTAAACTGAACTACTGCTTAGATGCGTGCCTGGGTTTATATAGGCAAAGTGGGTGTTAAGAGAGCAAACTCTTTAAGAGAGTTTGGCTAATTTTGATTCTAATGTTCTCTTTAAGAGAGTTTGGCTGATTTGACTTTTATGTTCTCTCATTGAGAGAGGGAGAGGTTCCCGAAAAATAGAGGTAATTGGAGAATCCTGAGCGGAAACTCGGGTGATAAAGTTTTGTTATTTCAGTTGGCTCGCTGTAAACTTTGGGAGGAGACCCGGGTGATGAAGCTTTATTATTTAGGTTGGCTCGCTATAAACATTGGGGCTAACCAAGTGATCGAATTGGGGGACAATTATTTGGGTGATGAAGCTTTATTATTTCAGTTGGCTCGCTGTAAACATTGGGGCTAGCCAAGTGATCGAATTGGGGGACAATTATTTGGGTGATCGGGTTCGAGCAATTATTTGTTATTGTTTTTAGATTTATGATCTGTGGGAACCAAAGTTAATCGCAGGGCTCTCGTTCTTTGATTACATATTGTGCTTATACGTTAATGTGTGTATGTGCGTTTTACAATAATGTGCGTGTGTGTGTGGGATTGGGGAGTTTAAAGTGTGGGTGTAGAATGGATATGTCACTATATATCTATTTGTGCAAGAGAACTTTATAAGTCTTTGTTTCCCCTAGATAGATATTATCTTCAATTACTTGTTTCACTTTTATGTAAGGTAAAGTTGATAACACCATGGCTTTCTCGAATACCGTGCAATGAAACAAAGGTCTTGTACAAACGTACAAAATTAACTTAAGATCTTATTATAAACAATGGCTTTCTTCCTAATATATCCTCAACTGCTTCTTTCATTGTTTTTTTTTTTATACCTGTATCAATTTCCATTTGTTTTTTGCCAATCGCTGGCATCTAACAATTCTAAACATTCTCCTATTATTTTAGATATCGGATTTATATTTGTATATTTATTCTTTATTATTCATTACTTGTTTAAGTGTTTCTTTCTTATTTTATTTTTGTTTCAATATACCCTTGCAGAGGGTATATTAATTTTAGCCAGAAGTTTGCAACGCTCCTTAGGAGACATCTCCGACCCTATAAAGTATATATATTCTGAATCAGCATTAACAGAGGAGTCGAAAAATCAATGTCTGTCTGTCCGTCCGTCCGTCTGTCTGCTGCAACGCAAACTAGTCTCTCAGTTTTTGAGTTATCTTCATGAAACTTTGCACACAAGCTTCTATTGCTGCACGCTGTAAATAAGTCGGAACGAGCCAGATCGGAGCGATACATCATATAGCTGCCATAGAAGCTATCGTCCGATTTTTGTTGTTTTTGAAGATATTGCAACAAGATTTGGCAACTCTTATTCTTATTACTTTCTCAATGTGCTGTCAAAATTGTATCAAAATCGGACCACTATAACATAGGAACAATCGGCTGAAATCAGGGTTTTTGTATGCAAAAAGAAACCAGCAGCAATCCAAATGTATTTTATATTTAGTATAACTGAAAGGGTATAAAACCTTTGGCAAGCCGAAGGTAGCCTTGCCTTCTTGTTTTTACTCAAAATTATACAAATTGTTGTGAATTGCAAAGAAAATTTTTTTTTTTTTTTTATACCCTTCGACCATTGAAAATGGTCAAAAAAGGGTATACTAACTTTGTGCAAAATGTATGTAACAGGCATAAGGAGGCGTGGCAGTTTTAATTGTTTAATGCATTTGTGTAAACTATGGTGTTATTAATATCGTTCTCTAACATGAGTTTGTTTGATATGATAAATGACTTAGTTTCTAAATCTTCGACGAACTTACGGATATTTCCAGGGAAAGGTGTGTTGTAGAGACGTCGTAGCAGCTCCTCACATGGTGTCTGGGTTTTGTACTTATTGATAAGGGTATTCATCAGGTCTGGCCAGCTTCTGGCTCCGGATAGTTGGGATACGCGTTGGGCATCTCCTGCGAGTTGCATCTCGATTGCACTGAAGAACACATGCTTCTGTCTGGTGTCACTTGTTGGGTATAACTGAAGTACGAACTCGATCCTTTTGATAAAGGCACTGAGCTCTTGAGTGTTTCCGCTGAATGCAGGTATTTGTCTAATTTGACCTAACGCCTGATTCAGGTGGGGCTCCGACAACAGTTGAATTTGTTCGGTTGCCATGATTTTGTTGTTTTTGTTTAAGCAGAGTTTTTTTGTTGTTGGTTGTTTTTACACTTTTATGGTTGGTTGTTTTTACACTTTTATTGTTCTTTGTATGCAGTAGATTAACTTTTGCGTGTCAATCACCGACTTTACGTGAAGTTATTTGGCGGATAAAACGATTTAATTGTATTACGATGCACTTTTACCTTAGCGCCGATTCGCGTGGTTCAATCACAAAAAGATACGCTTGGTCGTACAAGGATCTTTGATCACTAGTTTCATATTGGTAAACGAGTCGCACAACTTTTTCTTTTTATCCTACCGGCTGCGCCATTAACGAATTCAGACCGAGGGTTTAACAAAAAAAATAAAAACACAGTTGTTTTAAGTTTATTAGTTAAACACTTTTTTATTTCTTCCAAAGGAAGAACTAGAGCCTTTGGATTATCTAGGGTTTGATAACAGACTTTAGCGAGCTATCGCGGTTGATAGCGTACTCGGTGCTCGGGAGTAAACTGAAAGTTTACTGAACTAAACTGAACTACTGCTTAGATGCGTGCCTGGGTTTATATAGGCAAAGTGGGTGTTAAGAGAGCAAACTCTTTAAGAGAGTTTGGCTAATTTTGATTCTAATGTTCTCTTTAAGAGAGTTTGGCTGATTTAACTTTAATGTTCTCTCATTGAGAGAGGGAGAGGTTCCCGAAAAATAGAGGTAATAATTGGAGAATCCTGAGACAAGTGCCTGAGCGGAAACTCGGGTGATAAAGTTTTGTTATTTCAGTTGGCTCGCTGTAAACTTTGGGAGGAGACCCGGGTGATGAAGCTTTATTATTTAGGTTGGCTCGCTATAAACATTGGGGCTAACCAAGTGATCGAATTGGGGGACTATTATTTGGGTGATGAAGCTTTATTATTTCAGTTGGCTCGCTGTAAACATTGGGGCTAGCCAAGTGATCGAATTGGGGGACAATTATTTGGGTGATCGGGTTCGAGCAATTATTTGTTATTGTTTTTAGATTTATGATCTGTGGGAACCAAAGTTAATCGCAGGGCTCTCGTTCTTTGATTACATATTGTGCTTATACGTTAATGTGTGTATGTGCGTTTTACAATAATGTGCGTGTGTGTGTGGGATTGGGGAGTTTAAAGTGTGGGTGTAGAATGGATATGTCACTATATATCTATTTGTGCAAGAGAACTTTATAAGTCTTTGTTCCCCCTAGATAGATATTATCTTCAATTACTTGTTTTACTTTTATGTAAGGTAAAGTTGATAACACCATTGCTTTCTCGAATATCGTGCAATGAAACAAAGGTCTTGTACAAACGTACAAAATTAACTTAAGATCTTATTATAAACAATGGCTTTCTTCCTAATATATCCTCAACTGCTTCTTTAAAGTTTTTTTTTATACCTGTATCAATTTCCATTTGTTTTTTGCCAATCGCTGGCATCTAACAATTCTAAACATTCTCCTATTATTTTAGATATCGGATTTATATTTGTATATTTATTCTTTATTATTCATTACTTGTTTAAGTGTTTCTTTCTTATTTTATTTTTGTTTCAATATACCCTTGCAGAGGGTATATTAATTTTAGCCAGAAGTTTGCAACGCTCCTTAGGAGACATCTCCGACCCTATAAAGTATATATATTCTGAATCAGCATTAACAGAGGAGTCGAAAAATCAATGTCTGTCTGTCCGTCCGTCCGTCTGTCTGCTGCAACGCAAACTAGTCTCTCAGTTTTTGAGTTATCTTCATGAAACTTTGCACACAAGCTTCTATTGCTGCACGCTGTAAATAAGTCGGAACGAGCCAGATCGGAGCGATACATCATATAGCTGCCATAGAAGCTATCGTCCGATTTTTGTTGTTTTTGAAGATATTGCAACAAGATTTGGCAACTCTTATTCTTATTACTTTCTCAATGTGCTGTCAAAATTGTATCAAAATCGGACCACTATAACATAGGAACAATCGGGTGAAATCAGGGTTTTTGTATGCAAAAAGAAACCAGCAGCAATCCAAATGTATTTTATATTTAGTATAACTGAAAGGGTATAAAACCTTTGGCAAGCCGAAGGTAGCCTTGCCTTCTTGTTTTTACTCAAAATTATACAAATTGTTGTGAATTGCAAAGAAAATTTTTTTTTTTTTTATACCCTTCGACCATTGAAAATGGTCAAAAAAGGGTATACTAACTTTGTGCAAAATGTATGTAACAGGCATAAGGAGGCGTGGCAGTTTTAATTGTTTAATGCATTTGTGTAAACTATGGTGTTATTAATATCGTTCTCTAACATGAGTTTGTTTGATATGATAAATGACTTAGTTTCTAGATCTTCGACGAACTTACGGATATTTCCAGGGAAGGGTGTGTTGTAGAGACGTCGTAGCAGCTCCTCACATGGTGTCTGGGTTTTGTACTCATTGATAAGGGCATTCATCAGGTCTGGCCAGCTTCTGGCTCCGGATAGTTGGGATACGCGTTGGGCATCTCCTGCGAGTTGCATCTCGATTGCACTGAAGAACACATGCTTCTGTCTGGTGTCACTTGTTGGGTATAACTGAAGTACGAACTCGATCCTTTTGATAAAGGCACTGAGCTCTTGAGTGTTTCCGCTGAATGCAGGTATTTGTCTAATTTGACCTAACGCCTGATTCAGGTGGGGCTCCGACAACAGTTGAATTTGTTCGGTTGCCATGATTTTGTTGTTTTTGTTTAAGCAGAGTTTTTTTTGTTGTTGGTTGTTTTTACACTTTTATGGTTGGTTGTTTTTACACTTTTATTGTTCTTTGTATGCAGTAGATTAACTTTTGCGTGTCAATCACCGACTTTACGTGAAGTTATTTGGCGGATAAAACGATTTAATTGTATTACGATGCACTTTTACCTTAGCGCCGATTCGCGTGGTTCAATCACAAAAAGATACGCTTGGTCGTACAAGGATCTTTGATCACTAGTTTCATATTGGTAAACGAGTCGCACAACTTTTTCTTTTTATCCTACCGGCTGCGCCATTAACGAATTCAGACCGAGGGTTTAACAAAAAAAATAAAAACACAGTTGTTTTAAGTTTATTAGTTAAACACGTTTTTATTTCTTCCAAAGGAAGAACTAGAGCCTTTGGATTATCTAGGGTTTGATAACAGACTTTAGCGAGCTATCGCGGTTGATAGCGTACTCGGTGCTCGGGAGTAAACTGAAAGTTTACTGAACTAAACTGAACTACTGCTTAGATGCGTGCCTGGGTTTATATAGGCAAAGTGGGTGTTAAGAGAGCAAACTCTTTAAGAGAGTTTGGCTAATTTTGATTCTAATGTTCTCTTTAAGAGAGTTTGGCTGATTTGACTTTTAATGTTCTCTCATTGAGAGAGGGAGAGGTTCCCGAAAAATAGAGGTAATTGGAGAATCCTGAGACAAGTGCCTGAGCGGAAACTCGGGTGATAAAGTCTTGTTATTTCAGTTGGCTCGCTGTAAACTTTGGGAGGAGACCCGGGTGATGAAGCTTTATTATTTAGGTTGGCTCGCTATAAACATTGGGGCTAACCAAGTGATCGAATTGGGGGACTATTATTTGGGTGATGAAGCTTTATTATTTCAGTTGGCTCGCTGTAAACATTGGGGCTAGCCAAGTGATCGAATTGGGGGACAATTATTTGGGTGATCGGGTTCGAGCAATTATTTGTTATTGTTTTTAGATTTATGATCTGTGGGAACCAAAGTTAATCGCAGGGCTCTCGTTCTTTGATTACATATTGTGCTTATACGTTAATGTGTGTATGTGCGTTTTACAATAATGTGCGTGTGTGTGTGGGATTGGGGAGTTTAAAGTGTGGGTGTAGAATGGATATGTCACTATATATCTATTTGTGCAAGAGAACTTTATAAGTCTTTGTTTCCCCTAGATAGATATTATCTTCAATTACTTGTTTTACTTTTATGTAAGGTAAAGTTGATAACACCATTGCTTTCTCGAATATCGTGCAATGAAACAAAGGTCTTGTACAAACGTACAAAATTAACTTAAGATCTTATTATAAACAATGGCTTTCTTCCTAATATATCCTCAACTGCTTCTTTAAAGTTTTTTTTTATACCTGTATCAATTTCCATTTGTTTTTTGCCAATCGCTGGCATCTAACAATTCTAAACATTCTCCTATTATTTTAGATATCGGATTTATATTTGTATATTTATTCTTTATTATTCATTACTTGTTTAAGTGTTTCTTTCTTATTTTATTTTTGTTTCAATATACCCTTGCAGAGGGTATATTAATTTTAGCCAGAAGTTTGCAACGCTCCTTAGGAGACATCTCCGACCCTATAAAGTATATATATTCTGAATCAGCATTAACAGAGGAGTCGAAAAATCAATGTCTGTCTGTCCGTGCGTCCATCCGTCTGTCTGCTGCAACGCAAACTAGTCTCTCAGTTTTTGAGTTATCTTCATAAAAATTTGCACACAAGCTTCTATTGCTGCACGCTGTAAATAAGTCGGAACGAGCCAGATCGGAGCGATACATCATATAGCTGCCATAGAAGCTATCGTCCGATTTTTGTTGTTTTTGAAGATATTGCAACAAGATTTGGCAACTCTTATTCTTATTACTTTCTCAATGTGCTGTCAAAATTGTATCAAAATCGGACCACTATAACATAGGAACAATCGGCTGAAATCAGGGTTTTTGTATGCAAAAAGAAACCAGCAGCAATCCAAATGTATTTTATATTTAGTATAACTGAAAGGGTATAAAACCTTTGGCAAGCCGAAGGTAGCCTTGCCTTCTTGTTTTTACTCAAAATTATACAAATTGTTGTGAATTGCAAAGAAAATTTTTTTTTTTTTATACCCTTCGACCATTGAAAATGGTCAAAAAAGGGTATACTAACTTTGTGCAAAATGTATGTAACAGGCATAAGGAGGCGTGGCAGTTTTAATTGTTTAATGCATTTGTGTAAACTATGGTGTTATTAATATCGTTCTCTAACATGAGTTTGTTTGATATGATAAATGACTTAGTTTCTAGATCTTCGACGAACTTACGGATATTTCCAGGGAAGGGTGTGTTGTAGAGACGTCGTAGCAGCTCCTCACATGGTGTCTGGGTTTTGTACTCATTGATAAGGGCATTCATCAGGTCTGGCCAGCTTCTGGCTCCGGATAGTTGGGATACGCGTTGGGCATCTCCTGCGAGTTGCATCTCGATTGCACTGAAGAACACATGCTTCTGTCTGGTGTCACTTGTTGGGTATAACTGAAGTACGAACTCGATCCTTTTGATAAAGGCACTGAGCTCTTGAGTGTTTCCGCTGAATGCAGGTATTTGTCTAATTTGACCTAACGCCTGATTCAGGTGGGGCTCCGACAACAGTTGAATTTGTTCGGTTGCCATGATTTTGTTGTTTTTGTTTAAGCAGAGTTTTTTTTGTTGTTGGTTGTTTTTACACTTTTATGGTTGGTTGTTTTTACACTTTTATTGTTATTTGTATGCAGTAGATTGACTTTTGCGTGTCAATCACCGACTTTACGTGAAGTTATTTGGCGGATAAAACGATTTAATTGTATTACGATACACTTTTACCTTAGCGCCGATTCGCGTGGTTCAATCACAAAAAGATACGCTTGGTCGTACAAGGATCTTTGATCACTAGATTCATATTGGTAAACGAGTCGCACAACTTTTTCTTTTTATCCTACCGGCTGCGCCATTAACGAATTCAGACCGAGGGTTTAACAAAAAAAATAAAAACACAGTTGTTTTAAGTTTATTAGTTAAACACTTTTTTATTTCTTCCAAAGGAAGAACTAGAGCCTTTGGATTATCTAGGGTTTGATAACAGACTTTAGCGAGCTATCGCGGTTGATAGCGTACTCGGTGCTCGGGAGTAAACTGAAAGTTTACTGAACTAAACTGAACTACTGCTTAGATGCGTGCCTGCGTTTATATAGGCAAAGTGGGTGTTAAGAGAGCAAACTCTTTAAGAGAGTTTGGCTAATTTTGATTCTAATGTTCTCTTTAAGAGAGTTTGGCTGATTTGACTTTAATGTTCTCTCATTGAGAGAGGGAGAGGTTCCCGAAAAATAGAGGTAATTGGAGAATCCTGAGCGGAAACTCGGGTGATAAAGTTTTGTTATTTCAGTTGGCTCGCTGTAAACTTTGGGAGGAGACCCGGTTGATAGCAAATTGACAATATCCAATTAGAACGGCGTGCAACTCTCATAGTGAAAACAAATTTGAGACTGTGCGACGTGTTTATTTTCGCATGCGGGTATACCACAGTCGGGCGTGCTCGACTGTAGCCTTTCTGACTTGTTTTTTTGTGCGTTTAGATTTTTAAGTTTTTATATAAACTAACTGGTGTTTTTATACCCTTCGACCATTGAAAATGGTCAAAAAAGGGTATACTAACTTTGTGCAAAATGTATGTAACAGGCATAAGGAGGCGTGGCAGACCCGATAAAGTATATATATTCTTACTCAGGATCACTAGCCGAGTCGATTGAGACATGTCCGTCTATCTGTCCGTCTGTCCGTCTGTCCGTCCGTCCGTCTGTCCGTCCGTCCGTCTGTCCGTCTGTAGGAGACAACAGATCTCAGCTATTAAAAAGCTAGAAATACCAAATTTGGCATGAAGGTTCCTATAAACCATAGGCAGATCAAGTTTTAATCAAATATTTGATGCCACGCCCACCGCCCCCGCAAATCGGTTATTTGCGTTTAATAAGCAAAGTATTAAACCCATACGTTCTGCTTTAGTATGTATAAAGCTTAATGCAATATAAACATATTCTCCAAATTACAATCCGATCGGACCAATAACACAGAAGTTATTCAAGTCAACGTTTTCAGTACAAATGTTCGGTACGAGCAGCAGCCGGCGCGCTGCTTTGAGCAGTTGACGCCGACGTCGACGTTGCGTTGTGTCGCTTTACTCTTTACTCGCGTCGCTGTGTGAGCGCGAGCGAGTAAGCTATATGTAGTAGAAGTATTTATGCAGAATTCTCTGTTTGAAAGTGGTTACACGTTTGTAACGGATTTAGAAAATTGGGAGAAGGGTATCTTACTGTCGGGCGCCCGACTGTAGCCTTACCCACTTGTTTATTTTAACTTACTGTAAAGCCGAACTTTTAACAAAAGCCCGTTCACGACTCGTGTGCATGCCTATGAAATTAGTCAAACTAATCTGTGTTTGCCAATTTTAGATTTATTGTGCATTGGTTCTTCTTTCTTGGTGCATTTGTTTAGGCCATGGATTTTAAAAAAATACATGGTCTATTAGGTTTGTCGGAATGTGCGTAACAGGCAGAAGGAGATATCTGCGACCCCATAAAGTATATGTATTCTTACTCAGGATCACTAGCCGAGTCGATCTAGCCATGTCTGTCTGTCCGTCTGACCGTCTGTCTGTCCGTCCGTCTGTCCGTCTCTCCGTCTGTATGAGCGTCTGATTCTCAGCTATTAAGAAAGCTAGAGACTCCAAATTTGGCATGAAAATTTCTGTATATCCTAGGCAGTAAACGTTGTTTTCAAATTTCGGGTACCACGCTCACCGCCCCCGTAAATCAGTAATTTGTGATTATTAAGCAAAGTGTTAAACTCATAACTTTCTGCTTTGGTATAAAGCTGAATACAATATGAACATATCCTCTAAATTACAATCTGATCGGAGAAATATCACAGAAGTTATTCAAGTCAACGTTTTCAGTACAAATGTTCGGTGCGAGCAGCAGCCCGCGCGCTGCTTTTGGAAGTTAACGCCGACGTCGACGTCGCGTCATGTCGCTTTACTGTTTGCGCGCGTGTATGTGTGTGTGTGAGCGAGTAAGCCATTTGTATTAAAATAAGTTTGGAAGAATTCTCTGTCAGAAGTCATAAGTGTGTTTTCATGTTTGGTACGGATGTTAAAGGGTATGTCTGTCGAGCTCGCCCATCTGTAGCCTTGCACACTTGTTTTTGTTTCATTATATTAATATATTTTTTGGTATATAAACGTAAACTGAAAATCCATGGCCTCTTACAGTCACCGCGTGACTGTAGACTTTCCGACTAGTTGTTTCTTTCTCTTTTCGGTAAGCGACGTAGTTGATAGTGGCTCACCGCTATCACTCACTACCCTTATCTCACCTTATTCTTTGAGCGCGCCTAAGCAGATCCTTTTGCTCTCTCTGCTCTCTGCCCTTTACGCTCGCTAATTTCTTTCTCTTGCGCACATACCTTCTCTTGTTAGGTCATGGATTTTAAAAAAGTACATGGTCTATAAGGTTTGTCGGAATGTGCGATACAGGCAGAAGGAGACATCTGCAACCCCATAGAGTCGATCCAGCCATGTCTGTCTGTCTGTCCGTCTGTCCGTCTGTATGAACGTCTGATTCTGAGCTATTTAGAAAGCTAGGGACTCCAAACTTGGTACTAAGATTCCTGTATTTCCTAGGCAGTAAACATTGTTTGCAAATATCGGGTACTACGCCCACCGCTCACCACAAATCGGTAATTTAAGATTATTAAGTAATGAACTTATAAAGTTTTGGATGCACAGCTTTAGTATGTATAACGCTGAATGCAATATGAGCATATCCCCTAAATTACAATCTGATCGTCCTAATAACACAAAAGATATTCAAGTCAACTTTTTCAGTAAAAATGTTTGGTACGAACAGCAGCCTGCGCGCTGCTTTGAGCAGTCGACGCCGACGTCGACGTCGATGTTGCGTCGTGTCGCTTTACTCTTTACGCGCGTGTCTGTGTGTGTGTGAGCGAGTCATATATATTAGAATAAGTTTGGAAGAATTCTCTGTCAGATGTCATGAGTCTGTTTACATGTTTGGTACGGATGTTAAAAAAGTATCTTACTGTCGAGCGCGCCTGACTGTAGTCTTGCGCACTTGTTTTTGTTTCAATATATTAAAATTTCTATTTCAATATATATTATTCGTACATCCGACAAAAACTCCATTTATTAGAAGCTGTACTCACATCCAATACTCAATGCTGAAGTAGGAAATGATGCACTTCACGCATTCATCACAGGTCTGAAGAGATATTTGAAAGCAATAGTGTTCCCCGCACAACCCAAAGATTTACCGGCCTCACTAGCCTTGGCCGCTGAAGCCGAGGCAAGCGTCGAGCGAAGTATGTACGCTAATTCCTATGCCAAGGCAATGGAAGAGAGGAATCATACTTCTGAGGGCAATAGGCAGCCAAACCGCCAGTATGATAGGCAGGGTAAGAGTGGTGGTAATGAGCGGGCCCCAGAAAGGAATCCGCACTATATGAAGAAACAGGGCCAGAACATCGATAGGCCACCACAAGAGTCCATGGAAGTGGACTTATCCTTTAAGTTCAGGCAACAGACTAATTGGAACCCCCAAAGGAGCGACCCAAATTCTGATTTTAATAAAAATCAGATGAGAAGTTATATCTCCGATCGCATGACAGGACAGTGGCGGCAGAGGGTTAATAACATAAGTTAACAGACTCAAACTGAGGACTCACAAAAGTATCAGGAGGCAGCTGCGGCAGCCGTAGCTAGCATACATGATGACAGTGACTCTGGCAATGAGGCCGGATCGCTCAATTTTTTAGACGACACTCCCGGTTTCCGTTTGTCGAAAAGCAACTGGCTGGGAGAAAACTGAAGATACTCATCGACACTGGAGCGGCCAAAAAAAACATTAAGCCCGTAAAGAAGCTCAAAGGAGTAGTGTTGGTCGACTTCCCGTCGTTCGTTGTTAGTTCAATACACGGCTCTAACAAAATAAATAAAAAATGTTACATGCACATTTTTGGGCAAAAAACTCCACATTCTTTCTGCTAGACTCTAACAACGTTCGATGCTATCATAGGCCTAGAATTTTTAACAAAAGTAGGGGCTACGTTGACAAAACAGAAATGTTGCAGTTCCATAAGTGCGACAATGTAATTTTCACCCATGTTGATGACATAGTAGTGCGGTCAACAGTCAAAAGCGAGTTTAAGAAGATGGTGTTGAGCAGAATTAAGGCATTTCGACCCCTAACGAGACCCTGCCTTTCAATACCTCAGTCGTTGAGACAATTCGCACAACCGACAACAACCCCATATACATAAAGCTCTACCCTCATCCGATGGGGGTAGCCGAGTTTGTAAACAAGGAAATAAAGAACTTGTTGCATAATGGGATCATTCGCCCTTCTAGGTCCCTATACAACGATCCCACTTAGGTTGTCGATAAAAAGCGTTTGATAAAACACGGAAATAGAAACAAAAGATTGGTAATCGATTTTAGTAAACTAAACGAGCAGACTATACGAGAAAGGTACCCAATGCCAAACATTTCCATGATTTAAGTCTGGTTACCATAACATCTATCATGCAGAACAAGTCCTCGAAAACACGTCATTTTCGGTGAACGGGAGCAGGTACGAATTTTGCCGTCTGCATTTCGGGTTCAAAAATACTGGAAGTATTTTCCAAGAAACAATAGCACATAGGAAAAACGTGCTATGTGTACATAGATTACGTAGTATATTTTTCGGAAAATGAGTCCGATCATGGTAAGCTTATTGACTAGGTTTTAAAATGACTTTGTGACGCAAACATGAAAGTCTAAAGGGAAAACCCATTTTTTTAAAGAAAGCGTAGAATACTTGGGCTTTATTGTAACAAAGGGCGGAGCCCAAACGGACCCTGAAAAAGTGCGCGCTATACGAGAATTCGAGGAACCCAAGACCACTCACAAACTTACTTAGGTTACTTACTCGGTTAGTAGGCCACAGAAAGTGAGGCATTCGATAGGCTAAGAAATATTCTAGCATCAGAAGACGTCATGTTAAGATATGCGGACTTTAAGAATTTTTTTGACTTAGAGACAGATGCTTTCGTGCATGGCATTGGGGCTTTGCTTTCACAGGAAGGCAAGCCAATGACTATGATTTCTAGAACCCTAAAGGAATGCGAGACAACTGATGGCACAAACGTGAGGGAGCGACTCGCTATAGGATGGGAACATGGGAAGTTATGCACAAGAAAATATTAAACAAATTCTGTGCGACTATTATTTCCCAAAAATATGTAAGCTAGTAACGGAGGTAATAGCCAACTGTAAGGTATGCCCTAGAGCTAAGTACGATAGGTATCCAAAGAAACAAGAGCTCGGTGTGAAACTGGTTCTATGTATCGATAAGTTTTCAAAATTTGCCATCACACAACCAATAGTATCTCGGCCAATTTCTCGTAAATTCCTTTCCCAAAACTAAGGCAATGAAGTAGCATTTAATTCAGAATCTATCACGTCTCTATAGAAAAATCAATTCGGGATTAATGTGGTCAATGCGTAGCTCATCAAAAAGAGATACCTTAAGAAGACACTAATGAGCTCATAATGCAAGCGACCGTAAGGTACAACCGTACGATTCATTCGCTTAGCGGAAAGAAGTCGATGGAGGTAATCCACGCGTCAACCGAAAAATTCAAAGAATACATAAGGAGCAAAACAGCTAACGCTCAGCAGGCTCAGCTAGATCGGAATTATGCATCGAAGCAAAACAGGATCTTTGATGTAGGGGAAAAGGTATTTGTAAAAAGTTATAAAAGATTGGGCAACAAGCTTATCCTTTTCTGTTCTGATGAGACCATCCAGGCAGACCTAGGAACGTCTGTTCTTATATCATATTGTCATATTATTTATTTTTTATTGTACATAAACATAATATGAAAATCCCTAGCCTTTTACAGTCACCGCGAGACTGAAGCCTCTCCGACTAGTTTTTGTTTGTTTCCTTTTTGGCTGATCTTATTAAACCAGTAGGTGTCCCCTATAATGGACGTTTTAAGTTGTTTTCAAAAATCCTGTCTCGTGGTTCAACGTTTTATCAAGAGATAGTCTAATGAATTTGACGATCCTTACCTTACTAAGACCCTCTACATCTCACTTGTTCGTCCTATTCCTGAATATGGTTCATGCGTATGGTGTCCCCAGTACACTATTCATAAAGAACGCATCGAGTCCGTACAGAAGAACTTTTTACTGTTTGCGTTACGTGGCCTTGACTGGGATAAAAATTTAAGACTGCCTTCTCTAACTAATCGCAGAACCATGCTAGGGGTATTATTTATTAACATCCTTATGCAAGGTGACATTGACAGCGAGGCCTTTGTAAGGCAGCTACACTTTTCTGTCCCTTGCAGAATTACTCGTAATTACCTTCTAGTAACTTTTCCTTATTGAATATCGAACGATCCGTTCAGGAGTAGTATGTTCGGACTACAATAAACTTCAACACGCCATAGCTGGCACTAACTCTATTGCTACTATGAAGTCTTTAATTCTTTTCTATATAGCACGTAATTATTGATATTATCTTCCACGATATTCGTTTCAAATTTTTATTGTTATTTGCATGCTCTACAATTTCTCGTTCTCTATCCTTGTCGCGTTAATTTCTCCTCGCGTGTCTATTCGCATTTTTACCGCGTTTCCGTGCATCCGTTATACGTCGGTGCCTCTCGGTCGGTAAGGCGGGAGGTGGACTTCGTCAGGGTTCCGCGCGCAACAAGCATTGGCTTGGTGTCGTTGGACCACTTGCTAATACATTCATTGTATTCAAAGTCCGAAAAAAAGAAGATAAAAACAATGTGGCAACAAAACAGAAACACGCAATTGTATGTATATAGAAACGACAAAACTAAACTCACTCACCGAATTTTTATGCTCACCGAATTTTTATGCAACAACAATATTACAAAAAGAACAACACTCTGCTGTCTCGAAAATCATCGTATAATATACCAATGCATGCATGTCAGCTGATTGAATGCTATAAAAATGTTATTTTATATTTTTAACAGAGTACTGTACAAAGGTTTTCTTTCTCTAATGATGATTACACAGTGAAAATGTTAGCACGTTTCTCTTTCAATTATAACTCTCCGCCTCCGGTCTACCGCTGCGGTAAAACAAAAACAAACCAATAGGTTTTGGTCCCAGGTTTCGTATTTGCCTATATAAAGGTGTTTAATGAAAAACAAGTAGGTAAGGCTACAGTCGGGCGCCCGACAGTAAGATACCTTTCTCCCAATGTTTAAAATCCGTTACAAGCGTGTAACTACACTCATAATTTCAAAAATAAATTCTGCACAAATACTTCCACTACAAATAGCTTACTCGCTCGGACTCACACAGCGACGCGCGTAAAGAGTAAAGCGACACGACGCAACGTCGACGTCGGCGTCAACTGCTCAAAGCAGCGCGTCAGCTGCTGCTCGTACCGAACATTTGTACTGAAAACGTTGACTTTAATAACTTCTGTTTTATTGATCCGATTGGATAGTAATTTGGAGAATATGTTCATATTGTATTTACCTTAATACATACCAAAGTATAACTTTATAGGTTCATTACTTTGCTTAATAATCGTAAATTACCGATTTGCGAGGGCGGTGGGCGTGGCATCAAACATTTGACATAAATTTGTTCTGCCTCGCATATATAGGAACCTTCGTACCAAATTTGGTGTCTCTAGCTTTTTTAATAGTTCATATCTGTTGTCTCAAACAGACAGACGGACAAACGGACGGAAGGACAGACGGACAGACAGACGGACATGGCTCAATCGACTCGGCTAATGATCCTGAGCACGAATATATATACTTTATGGGGTCTGCCACGCCTCCTTATGCCTGTTACATACATTTTGCACAAAGTTAGTATACCCTTTTATGACCATTTTCAATGGTCGAAGGGTATAAATAGTTACGGATTATTTCTTGGACAATTAGAGAGACAGTAAATTGTGACGGGACAACAAAATGAGTTCGTTCTACCAGATCGAGAAGCTGGAGGAGAACACTATGATTCAGTGTATCCAAATTCGTTCGTGTTGGTGCTGAGCTTTGGAATGTTACGTCGGGAATCATGTACCGGTATAGGCGTCGACTGGTCCGCTCTTGATCGAAAGGCATTAGCAATGATCCCGTTGAGCGTAAAGGTATCACAGTCAGGATATATGTAAAACTGTACATCGGTGAATGCATCAGCCGACTGGACCTGTGAGGAAAGTGTCATTATAGAAGATGGTGCTAGGTTTGCGCATGTCTGAGGGTCAGAGCATGGCTGGATACTTAAGTAATTTCACAATAAATGACGAGTTACAGGGAATTATATTACTTTCAAATTTGCCAGTTTAGTATGAGAATTTTGTTGTCGCCGTTGAGAAGCGCGACAATTTGCCGACGTTCGCAATCCTGTGCATAAGACTCAAGGAAGATAGCGAGAGGAGAGAATACGAAAAGGCATACAGAAAATTCAACGACATTTTCTGCGACGCAAAAATTTTCAAAGCTCGCTACAAAGAAGAAACAACGGAAGGAGCACATAAAAGCGAATTGTCGCAAGGCGGCGAATTGACAGAATGAAGATGGCAAAGCAGCGTCGGTAACAGGCGGGAAACATCAGTTCAGCTTATTGAATGCATTGGATTACAGCAGCTTCGAAAACGAGTCATATGTGTTGCGAGAGGCTGATGATCACAAAGTTCGAGAAGCATATGGAAATTATCGGGTTGGCGGAAGCCGGATTTCTGCAAGCAGAAGGCATAGGCACTGTGCAGTTGCAAACTGATTCATATACAGTAGAGCTACTCAATGTGAAGGGGAATTTTTTAAGTGTGAGCCATGAGGTTGAATACAAATTCACAGTTTATTTTGACACAAAAATGTGAAAATTATGCGAAACAGAAAATGTATTCTGAAAGTTAACAGAGCTGGAGGGTAAAAACGGTAGAAAGTAAACATAACAGATGCGTTGCTTTGGCATAAACGGTACGGACATTTGAATTACGCAAGTCTTAGGGATATGGTCAATAAAGGATTAGTTTAAGGAATGGATAAGATTGATGTCGCAAAGAACACTTCATGCAAGAAGTGTATGATCAGTAAAGTGTATGTGCAGCCTTTTCCGCAAGCAAGAGAAAATCGTGAGAAGAAACTGCTGGAATTGATGCATACGGATGTATGCGGTCCATTCGAAACGAAATCAATTGGAGGATCCAGGTATTTCTTGACATTCATAGACGATATGTCATGGCGGACATATGTGTATTTCCTTAAGCGCAAACATGAGGTCTTTGACAAGTTTATGGAGTACAAAAATCCAGTGGAGCGGCAGACAGGAAAGAAGCTGAAATACGTTCGAAGCGATAATGGACGAGAGTATGTCAACAAGAAATTCGATAAATATTTCAAGGAAATGGGAATTACAAAGCAGTTGACCGTGGCATATATTCCACAACAAAATGGTGTGGCTGAACGTGCCAATCGGACGTTGGTGGAGATGGCCAGATGCTTATTGGCAGCGGTGAATTTGCGGAATCGTTCGTCCACTAGGTCATTGATCGGAAGGACACCAATGGAAGCGTGGTCTGGTAAGAAACCAAATATCAGTCATCTACAAGTTTTTGGTTCATTCGAAGTGGCGCCTTACAAAGGTCAACAGAGAAGCAAGTTTAACCCCAAGGGCAAAAAGTATCGAATAGTCGGATATTTGCCACATGCCAAGGGGTATCGACTGTATGATACAGAGTTGAGGAAAGTAGTCGCGAAGAAGGTTGGAGAGCTGATGTGGCTGGCTCTTACAACACGACCAGATATTTTGCATTCCATTGCAAAAGGAACGCCATAGTAAGTACCTTGCAGAAGTGAAGCATGTTCTGCGTTATCTGGCATCAACTGTAAACTACAGGCCTCACTATAGGAACTGTGGGAAACCATTTGAAGGATTTGTTGCTACAGGTTGGGGCGGCGATAAGGTCGACCGAAAATCCCAGACTGGCTCCATACGTGTATATTTCTTAGCTGGTGGTCCGATTTGCTGGAAATCGGAGAAACAACGGTGCGTGGCATTTAGCAGCACTAAGGCTGAATACGTGGCATTATCAGCGGCGTGCAAGGAAGCTTTGGTAATGCGCAGGCATATCGTTGAAGTCGGTTGTGGTATAGATGGAACTCCAATAGTTGTAAATGGTGACAACCTGAGTGCGCAGGAATTGGCCAAGAACACCGTACATCCTTCACGTAGCAAGCCCATTGATATGCGATATCATTTTGTGCGACAGGTTATTAAGGAAGGCAAAAATATGCTCACAGACATACTTAACAAGAATTTGTCAAAAAAGAAGCATATTGAGTTTACAAAATTGTTAAACTTGAAGTAATTTTTTTTAAATAGGAAGGATGTCAAAAATCATCGTTTATTTTACCAATGCATGCATGTCAGCTGATTGAATGCTATAAGTGTGTTAAGTTAATCTTATAACAGAGTTCTCCTCTTTCTCTAACAAACATTCACACATTGAATACCCTTACAACGTTAACGTAAACGTTACACTCTCGAAATGCTATACATAATAAACACGTCATTAAAGATTAAACTAAAAATCGGACACAGAAATGTTTATACCCTTCGACCATTGAAAATGGTCAAAAAAGGGTATACTAACTTTGTGCAAAATGTATGTAACAGGCATAAGGAGGCGTGGCAGACCCCATAAAGTATATATATTCTTGCTCAGGATCACTAGCCGAGTCGATTGAGCCATGTCCGTTTGTATGTCCGTCTGTCCGTCTGTAAGAGACAACAGATCTCAGCTATTAAAAATCCTTGATTCCACGCCCACCGCCCCCGCAAATCGGTAATTTGCGATTATTATGCAAAGTATTAAACGCATAACGTTCTGCTTTGGTATGTATGAAGCTAAATGCAATATGAACATATCCTCCTAATTACAATCCGCTTTGGAAAATTGGGAGAAGGGTATCTTATTGTCGGGCGCCCGACTGTAGCTTTATCCGATAAATTAGTATTGTTCAAAAAAAAAATTCAAATTGGTACTTTTGTGTTTTTACCCTGAAGACGGTTACCGGTCACCGAAATATATCGGAGAAAATAAAAACAAGTCGCGAAAAAAACACTTCTCACATTCTCAAATTTGTTTTCACTATGAGAGTTGCACGCGGTTCTAATTGGATACAATCAATTTGCTTTCAGTGTCTACCGGTTAGAACTTATCAGAGAGCTTTTAATGATGAATGTGTAAAAGAGACGCCTATATTATGCTTCACATATTTATTAAGAAATTCAATACATCCAACCAGATTTGTCGTTTTTTGTTGTATATTGATGCAAAAAATCACTTAAGATTTTAACTGACCTTAAATAAGATAAAACTTCGTTAACATCAATTTTAAAAGAAGATAAAAATAGAACAGAAAAAAACAAAATTCAAAATTTTGGCTCAAAACACCACCCTCATGAGGACTTGAACCATGAACCTCCAAAAAACTTACACTACGCAGTCTGCATTTATAACCGCTCTGCCATTAGCTCATGTTTAATTAGATCGGCAAAGTTGCATTATGAGACCATGCAGCTTGTCGTACAGGACAAAAAGAAATTATTATTGTGTCTCGTGTGTGTTGTGTGTGTAAGATAAATGCGTTTAATATAATAAACTTAATATATATTTTAAATCCTTGAAAAAAGCTAACATCCAAAAATATCATTGACCGGGGTTGGGTAGGATTAGCACTCGTGCCCTTCCGCTCAACAGTCAGCGACCACATCCACGCAGGCACTGCAGCTATTCGGCAACCACGATAAAATTGCAATGATGATCAGTGCAGTAATTTTGGTACATATAATTGAAAAAAAAAGCTGGCTGCCGGAGTTGAACCTGTATCTTGCATATCTAACATAATAAAACAAACAAAAACACGTGGTCACATGGCACTACTATTTCCTTAATATCTTCCATATTTATAGTACAATCTTACTGAAATTTTAACGAAACGTCCGCAAGATGGTATTTATAACGTATATATAAAACTGTTGCTGTAGAGCTAATTTTTTTTCCGTTTTTTGGGGGAGTGGATGAAATCCAAAATAAACATGATCAGCCTCAGCAGTAATAACACATATTGTTACCAAATTTGGAAACTCTAGCTCTTCTAATAGCTGAGACCCAGGTGTTCACACGGAAGGACAGACAGACAGACGGACATACAGACGAACAGACGGACATTCCAATATCGACTCGGCTGTTGATACTGATTCAGAATATATATACTTATGGGGTCGGAGATGTCTCCTTCTGCCTGTTACATACATTTTCGGTGCGAAAAAAGTTATAATACCCTTCAACTCTATGAGTAGCGGGTAAAAAAAAAAAGTTTTTATACCCTACGACCATTGAAAATGGTCACAAAAGGGTATATTTACTTTGTGCAAATGTATGTAACAGGCATAAGGAGGCGTGGCAGACCCCATAAAGTATATATATTCTTCTCAGGATCAATAGCCGAGTCGATTGGAACATGTCCGTCTGTCTGTCCGTCTGTCTGTTGGAGACAACAGATCTCAGTTATTAAAAAAGCTAGAGACACCAAGTTTGGTATGATGGTTCCTATATATCCGGGGCAGATAAAGTTTAAAATTTGTACTGAAAACGTTGACTTTAATAAGTTCTGTGTTATTGGTCTGATCGGATTATAATTTGGAGGATATGTTCATATTGCATTTAGCTTTATACATATCGAAGCACTTTATAAGTTCAATATTTTGCTTAATAATCATAAATTACCGATTTGCGGGGGCGGTGGGCGTGGCATCAAACATATGACATAAACTTCATCTGCCCCAGATATATAGGAACCATCGTACCAAATTAGGTGTCTTTAGCTATTTTAATAGCTGAGATCTTTTGTCTCAAACAGACGGACATGGCTCAATCGACTCGGCTAGTGATAATGAGCAAGAGTTTATATACTCTATGGGGTCTGCCATGCCTCCTTATGTCTGTTACATACATTTGCACAAAGTTAGTATACCCGTTTTTGACAGTTTTCAATTTGTCGAATGGTATAAAAAGTTGGTAACCAAATCACATGCGCAAGCTTAAATATAATATTAAATATAACAGCGCTGCTATTATGAACTAAGCGGTTAGGATAGAGAGAATGGACTTAACACAAATAACAACAGAGCGTAAACAGAGCGTGAGCATATAACAGCGTGATACCATGAGAGCGTGGGTGAACAAGAGCAAATAGTAAGTACTCAAACAAAAACAAGAAAAGTCGCCAAAGAAGCGCAAGAACAATAAAATCACCAAAATAAATGATTTAATTGTATGCAGAATATAAGCACTAGCATTAGTTTAGAGTAATAAATTCACGGAAGTTAGTTATTTATGTAAAGATTAAAGTACAGAAAAATATGAAAATACCAGGAGCTAATGCAGAACAAAACCGATTAACTGAAATCAACGATGTGAGATCAGTGACATGCACGAGCACGAACAATAAGTCCATAGAGGACTGTCAAAAATTTTGTGCGTCACTGGTAGAACACACTCAATACATTTTCGGGAATTGATTGAGCCGCAGATCTTGTTACCACTGGTGATCGACATCAACGGCTGTATGACTGGCGCACTGTGCTGATCAATTACAGACAGATGGGTGGCATGAACTAACGACTTCTCAATATGAGAAATAACGCTGAGAACTAATCAGAAAGTTTGCGCAAACCTCCAAACAGTTCCATGCATCCTGTTTTCGTTTGACTCATAAACGGAAACATTTTGTTCTACACCATTCCGCCCGTACCGAACATTTGTTCTACAATTTTTAACGTTAAAAAAACTTTAATAGAAGTTTGCATATCGAACTCTAAAATAAGCACAAGCAGTTTCCCCACTAAAGGATCTTAATATTCGAAAAACCAGATGGTTTGCTTCTGCATCCAATCAACTTATAACAAATTTTAGGAAGCATACGTATACACTTAACTGAATTCCATTTGAATATGCCTTTTGGAAGACGTGTTGAACAGAGAAGCTTTTATTTTCGACTCACGAGGGATTTCGGTTTTGGTAATTATTAATAATAAAGTATGTCAGTTTGTAACACCTACTTTTTATTGTATATAAAAGATATAGAAATATGAACAATATGAACATTTTATATTGTTACTTACATCTTCAATAACGGGCTGAAATTTTGTGAAAACTGCAAATAACAAATCCGTTATACTGTCATAATATCCACGTATAATGTTACTTATGCGACGAATATAGTTTGATAAGTGATTTTCAAAAGTTGTTAATGCCACAGCGCCTGTAAATGTAAGCTTTAAGAGTGGGGTATTGCAAATTTTTTCGCATGTGCGAGCAATGTTTTTATTTGCTCTTTTATATACTTCCATCGTTTCTTGTAATTTGGTTGTGTGCTTTGCACAATCTGCAATATAGGCATCGCTCAAATCACCACCATAGGTTAATTTAAATACGCCCGGAGCAATTTTACGATCGCAACCTTGAATTAGTGATCTAAAAAATTTTCTTTCCTGCTCCGATAATGCGGATAAAATATGATTATAATTTAAACAGACTTGTAGCACGCTATTATAAACAAAACGAAGTGTTTCATGCTTTTCATAAATCTTTCGAACAGGTCCCAGCAAGGAAAAGCCTAGTCGCAAAAAATGCTGTGCCTGGTCACAAATAATTAAAACACTTGGATCAATATTGCATTCAAGAAGTCCTTTCTTTTTCTTACTTCGTGCAAGTAAAAATCGCTCCAACTTTTGATTTAATGATGAATTACAGCAATTTTTTTGCCACTCTTCATAGGATTTACGAAACTGTTTATCAAATTCTTTTCTAAGAGTTTCAAATTTATTTAGTACTATTAATGCTTCGGTCACATTTGGCAGCCATTCGGACGAATTTAATCGGTTGCGTAGCCATGTTAGTCTTTCAATATTAGTTCGATAGCTAATGGCCCTAGAAGAATAATATGGAACCCAAGACTCATGAAGTTTACTACGATCGACCAAAATATTTGAAGTTGATTCCATTTCATTGGAAAACAGCATCCAAACTTCAGTTACTTGACGCAAGTACGATTTTCTTATAGAACTGCGATAAGAATAAAACAGCATAACATTAAGTGATTCAATAGCTTCTTCAACATTGCAAACATGCAGAAAAACATTAGACATTAATCGTTGCACAGTTTCGTCCATGCTTTGCACCGTCCTACGATATTTCAGGACTTCTTCATACCAGTCATTTTTATGTACATTTAAAATTAATTCCTTGCAGTCGGTATTTAATGTAGTTAATGTAGTTAAAAATTGATTTTCGACTGTTTCCGTTGTTTTTTCAAACTCCGGACCAGTTGTTCCTCCAAATTGCGGCTTAGGAATGCTCTCTGTTTCATCTAAACGTCCAAATACAATCATTGATTCGCATATATCTATAACATCATTTAAACGCTCCATAAAAGCGTCAACATGATTGAAAATCATTGCATTATCTAGAGTAAGTCCTAAACATTGGTCATACTTAACATTTTCTTTTGCCATGAAGGTATATATTCCTTTGTAGGTTAAACAACAGTTAAGTGATAAATTACAAACCTTTATTCCAAATCGGGAACTACCCGTAAGTATCTTATCTAAATTTACCATCCCTGTACAAAACCGAATAATGCGATTACTTAAGTCACGAAATAATCCTGTTATTAAATCGTGTCTATTATAATGATCGGATTTTGCCCAAATAAAGTGAATTAAATTAATAATCCTTGGAAGTAATAAAGTAAGAAAGGCTGTACTTTCAGTTTGATTAATTTCTTCACACGGGTCCATAAGAAGATGGAGAAATTTTATATTTGACATTGCCCTGTCCATTTCGTACTTAGCTTCAAATATAAGCTCATCTATTTGCTTTATGTAAACGGAATGGGAATTTCGTAGTATCTTTATAACACTTTGCACATCAATTTGTTCCAATTGAGTATTTAGGGCCTGCAAAACCTCGACTACAAAAAAAAAAAAAATTAAATTTGAAATTACCTAAAATATAGTAAACTTACATCGATATAGCCAAAATTCGTATTCATCCTCTAATATGACAAAATCATTTGGGACTGTTAAAGTCTTGTCATTCAATAGAGTACGTATTTGTGTAGCCCAGAAAACTGCAATTGATTCCAAATTCTTAACAAACTCTGGATCATATGAATTATTTTCAACAGAAATTTGTTTTACTATATAAGGGACATATAACACCGTCATTCCAGACATTTTATAGTGCATTCCTGTTAAATAAACAAGAAATTTATCAAGAGCTTTACAAAAGCGTTGTTTTATGTTATCGTCCCATTCAGAGTGATTTCGAAATATTGGTGCATAGGCTAATTCCAATACTCGTAGAAGACAACCATCTACATCATTATGAAATGTTCCAAAATTAACACAATCGTGAAATATATCAAGAGTAAGAAGTTGATTAGATGTCCTCACAAAGTAACTTATATCAAGGACGGGTGCAACTGGAAATCCAAGACATGCCGATATTATATTTGAATCATAGAATACTGTAAGCATAGGTTTATTTGGTTTTAATAGCCAAAGTTTTATAACACTTATTGCTTTTTCATTCCAATCATGATGATTAAGCGAGTACAAAATAGTCATTTTTTGTACTAGTTCCACTAGACTCTTCAGTTGCTCATCTGTATATATTGTGCCATAATCTTCTTCACCGATGACGTCCAATAAGTTTGTACCGAAAATTGGATTTCCTAGAAATATAATATAAAAGATTAACATATAGTTATTTATTAATTTCAACTAAAGGCAGATTTGTAAGACAATTTAAAAGAAAAACCGAAAGTAGACTTAAAATGTAAAACAAGAATAAATCAAAAATATAATATTTAATCAGCATACTATCTGTTGAAAAATTTAAGAAGATTTTAACCGATTCAGCATTGTTGCAAGGAAATTAGTATTGGTAGGAAAAAAGTTTCATTTCATTTTCATTTCATTTTCATTTCGTTTTCATTTCGTTTTAATTTCATTTTCATTTCATTTTCATTTCGCTAAGCAACTCTACATCTTTGAAATTAAGATGGCCAAATTGTTTTGACCCAGTCGGCAGTACTGCTTCCCTCGCACAGCAGAAGCAGCCACTCATTACACGGTATTCAACCATCCCAGCCTGGACTGACATCCGGTGTGGTGTGTACTAACAACGCCTTCAGGATTATAGCTTTTACCATAGCCAGTAGCTCCGATGAAAGGGGTTTAGTGGGTTCGGCCGAAGTGGAGCTGCTTGCCAATTGTCTGTAGAGTCGCTTTATGATCTCCAGATGAGTCTTTCTGGGCTTCGTTGAATACCCTTCTGGTTTGGGGATGGTGTCGTCAGCGCGCGTCCGTTTAGCCTTGGTATTCACGGAGGGCGCAGTGCATGTAACAAGAGGCTCCGCTCGAATCGAACCCTTCGCGAATGCAGCTTTGAAGACCTTCTTCTCGCGGGTCTTCATTTTATCAAAGGCGTTCCCAGAGTCCAGTCGCAGTGTCTCCCTGAGACCTGACCTCTGAGAGGCCACGAAAACGTCGTCAGCAAAGCTGATTATGTCACCTTCAGCTTCAGCGTAGGAATCATCACCTTGACGGTTTGCTGCCTGCCTGAACAGCTGTTGGACAAAAAGCACTTGCAAACAGAGTCCAAAGAGTTCGTGGTTTGTCCAAGTCCCCTGAATACTAACGCCAAGACCCGTAGTAGTGGTGGTGGAAGCCAGCAGCCCACTGGCTTCAGTGCTGTTGTCGGGGTGGGCCGTGAAGGCTTCGCCCTGGGTGGATGCTTTCGAAGTCGCATCTGACTTTTCTTGATTATTTATAGATTCAAAAAATGTTAACCCACGAGTAGGCGGAAAGGTAAGGTTAACCACGGCCCGCGTACCGTGGAAAGTCGAAGTGCCTGTGGAGGGCGAAATGTATCCAAAGTCTGCATACAGGAGACCGGGCTACCTCCCGGCCATGAATAAATTGGCGTTTGCCCTTTCATCTCGGATTAATAGATTCACAATCTTCGCCCGACTACTTATATTCAGCAACCCTGGATGACATATGACCGTACCAGGGGCCTGCTTCCAGCCGTGAGGTTACATGTAGTTCCCCTTGCTGCCTCTGACGGTTGACAGTCTACGCATCATGATGCACCGAGCGGAATACGATGATATCATGGAACTGGTACGGGACTATAGGAATTGTGGAGTCAGCAGTCTTTTGGTCAAGGAATGGAGGAAACTCAGGACGTTATTCTGTTGAAGCTGCGGACGAAGAGGAGTACGAACAATCGACTGATGTGGGATTAAAGCAGATTACAACTCTCATCACAATCGGACCAGGTAAGAGCGCAAACAACAGAGGGGCTCCAATAATTAGCATGGGACGTACACGTATACATCAAGGTCGCATTGTCATCGCTCTAAACTCGAATGACTGGCGATGACGGGCACAGTGGATACCGGTGCCACACGCAGCTTAATCAGCGAGAGAGAATCGCAATGCAGGAACACATAAGAGAGGTACGGTCCGCCATACCATTGGCAAACGGAGCGCGAAAAGCAGTAAACTACGGTTTACTCGGCTAAGATATCCTGGGGCGACAGACGCAACGTTAAAATTGGGCGATAGCACTTGAAGCTTAAACTGGCAATACCCCTAGAATACTCCAAAGTCATCAACCGAACAGAAATGAAACCGTTTCGCAAACACGAAAGCAGATTTACCATCGCGCTGGCTCATTATTACCATATCCTGATACCGATCATCAATTCTTACAAATCATTTCATTGGAGATGAAAATAGCGAATTGGATCGAAAATGTATAATTGTTTCGAGGTCAAGGCGATAAATTGTTTCTGAGCTTCAAACAATCTTTCATCAACAGAATGAATTAGTTCGATTATTCAAAAATGGTTCGATCGATCGTATGCCATCGGATAACCACAAAATCATCATAAAAGCCGATAGAACACGCTTCAGAGAGCATTTAATGCACAGACAATCGATGAAGTGACTATTGTAATTGTTGGGGACCAATTTTCATCTCGCGACATCGTGCTACATCGAAGAAATGAGCAATTACAGCGTGTTTCAGAACTTCAACGCAGCTATGATGCATTACAATGTCCATTATTGTACTGGAAAGGTGATGACGCCTATCGGTATTCCGTTCCGTTGTCGCTTCGTAGCGACTTGATTTTCATTCCGGTTTGGCATTCCACGTAGCTTTGAAACTTTTTAAATTTCTCAAAAGCTTGACTTTTCTTTTTATACCCTTCGACCATTGAAAATGGTCAAATAAGGGTATACTAACTTTCTGCAAAATGTATGTAACAGGCATAGGAAGGCGTGGCAGACCCCATAAATTGTATATATTCTTGCTCAGGATCACTAGCCGAGTCGATTGAGATATGTCCGTCTGTCCGTCCGTCCGTCTGTCCGTCTGTCCGTCTGTTTGTTTGAGACAACAGATCTCAGCTATTAAAAAGCTAGAGACACCAAATTTGGTATGAAGGTTCCTATATATCCGGGGCAGGTGAAGTTTATGTCAAATGTTTAATACCACGCCCATCGCCCCTGGAAATTGGTAATTTACGATTATTAGAGTATTAAACTTACAAAGTTCTGCTTTGGTATGTATAAAGCTGAATGCAATATAAACATATTCTCCAAATTACAATCCGATCGGACCAATAACACAGAAGTTATTTAAGTCAACGTTTTCAGTACAAATGTTCGGTACGGCCAGCAGCCGACGCGCTGCTTTGAGCAGTCGACGCCGACGTCGACGTTGAGTCGTGTCGCTTTACTCTTTACGCGCGTCGCTGTGTGAGTGCGAGCGAGTAAGCTATATGTAGTAGAAGTTTTTGTTCAGAATTTTCTGTTTGAAATTATTTATTTATTTATTTATTTATTTATTTATTTATTTATTTATTTATTTATTTATTTATTTATTTATTTATTTATTTATTTATTTATTTATTTATTTATTTATTTATTTATTTATTTATTTATTTATTTATTTATTTATTTATTTATTTATTTATTTATTTATTTATTTATTTATTTATTTATTTATTTATTTATTTATTTATTTATTTATTTATTTATTTATTTATTTATTTATTTATTTATTTATTTATTTATTTATTTATTTATTTATTTATTTATTTATTTATTTATTTATTTATTTATTTATTTATTTATTTATTTATTTATTTATTTATTTATTTATTTATTTATTTATTTATTTATTTATTTATTTATTTATTTATTTATTTATTTATTTATTTATTTATTTATTTATTTATTTATTTATTTATTTATTTATTTATTTATTTATTTATTTATTTATTTATTTATTTATTTATTTATTTATTTATTTATTTATTTAACGTCAACTAAGAGCAGTCGACTCAAACACTAAAATATAGTAAAATTACAAATGTAAATTTAAATTAAAAATATAAGTATAATTTAAGTTTTAAAATATATTTTTTTTTTTTTTGTATTATAATTTTTAATTATTAATTAATCATTAAATTATTTATTTAATTTATTGAATTTATTTATTTAATTAAATCTGGGAGTAAAAGGATAATTTTAGTTGATCCAACATTTGTTGCAGAAAACCCAGAAAACCCAATCAGATCAAAAGAAGAGTGTTAATGGATTAAGGCGCTCGTAACGCCCGAGGAGCGCAGTAAACGAATAGGAAGGTCGCGAGATCGCTAACTTCTAGCCAGGTATTGAAAGTTTAAGATTATTAGTCGATTGGCTGTTAGATATAATAAAGTAGTATTTATTGTAGTCCGAACATATGAGTGTGGTTACACATTTGTAACGGATTTAGAAAAGTGGGAGAAGGGTATCTTACTGTCGGCCGCCCGACTGTAGCCTTACCCACTTGTTTTATCTTTTTCTAGCGATTGACTTCACATTCATTGGTCCACATACATCTGTATGTACCAATTTAAGCACTTCCTGTGTGACTCGATTTGATTATTGTGGGAACGGCAACGAACTAAGTTTTGCCTGATTGCATGTGTCACAATTAATTTTCTCTTCTATGTTTTTGCTGTGCATCCCATGTACTAATTGCTTCTCGCTAAGCAACTCTAGATCTTTGAAATTTAGATGGCCAAATCCAAACTGTTTATTGTAAAAACAGCAGTTTTTTCTGAGTATATAAGTATATTCGTGGTATGATAGTTTTCAATGTTTCAGATATTTATCGCCTTGTGCCCATCACTTTTGCTACCAAATTGCACATCACTTATATAATATATCTGTTTGCGGGTACACTGATTTGTGCAACCGCCTTACTTTCGTAGTTTTTATTTTGCTTGAAAGCAAGGATTTAAGTCTATTAAATTTAATTGTGCCGCTGCACTTTTTACATGTGTTTTGAGAAGAGACTGTGGTTCAACTGAACTGAGTTAGACTTGACAGCTGCTAACATAAGACTTAACAGGTGCTTAGCATAAATTTAACAGATGCTTAGAACATAGATTTGGACAGCTGATTCTAATCGTATGGCAACTTTGAGCAATTAGATAAAGCAGTGATCTGCCGCCAACATACTCCCCCCATTGGAAGGTTTAACTTTCAATCGATTTGGTCTTGATTGGCAGCACTGCTATCTTGGCGATGGCTCTCTTTGTTAATCCTGTAGCTGTGCGTATGACTGCTACTCTGACTGCGCCGTCGTCTCCAGCTATTGTGCTTTCAAATCGCCCGAGAGGCCACTTGAGCGGAGGCGCGTTTTCTTCCTTCAACAGCACGATGTCTCCAGGATGAATGTTTGGCTTGCGAGAGTTCCATTTGCTGCGCTCCTGTAGAGCAGAGAGGTACGAGATACTCCATTTCTGCCAAAAGGTCTGCTGCATGTGGCAAACACGCTGCCAGCGACTGAGGCGATCCATGTTGAGGTGTGTCACGCTCGGCTCATCGATGTTCGCATTTGCTTTGCCCCAAAGAAAGTGACCAGGTGTGAGAATGTCTAGGTCGTTTGGATTCTCTGAAATGGAACATAGAGGCCTTGAGTTCAACATAGCTGAGATTTGACAGATGAGCGTGCGAAGCTCATGAAAAATGAGAGTTGAGTTGCCAACGATGCGGTAGAAATGGTACTTCGCTGCTTTGACAGCAGCTTCCCATAATCCGCCAAAATGCGGAGATCGTGGTGGAATGAAGTGCCAATTAATTCCGAGGGCGAGGGCGCCATTGACAATTTGCTGGCGCTGAGGTTCGCTGAGGAAAAGATCCTTGAGCTCCGCTAGCTCGTTTCGAGCGCCGACAAAATTTGTTGCGTTGTCCGTCCAAATGTCTCGTGGCTTCCCTCGAAGACTGACGAAACGTTTAAGAGCAGCGATGAATGAAGGTGTCGACAGGTCCTCCACGAGCTCTAGATGGCATGCTTTTGTTGAGAAGCAAATGAATATTGCTATGTAGCATTTTGTGGCCGCACGATTTCTCACTTCTGATTTTGAGAAGAAGGGCCCGCAAAAGTCTATTCCGGTTACATAAAATGTAGGGCTGGGTGTTACGCGGTCCGCTGGTAGTGGAGCCATTACTTGCTGCAGTGTGTTAGGTCGAGCGCGAAAGCAACGAATGCATTTGTTGACAACACTAGAGACAGCTTTGATTCCTCCTATGGGCCAGTAGCGTTGCCTTATGTTTGCAAGTAGGCATTGCGGACCAGCGTGAATGATGATTGACTGCGTCACAGGATGGTGTTTGGGCAATAAGATTGGTGCATGGCTTCATACTCCAAGTAAGAGTTCTGCAGCCTTCCTCCAACTCGCATGAGTCCTGTAGAGTCCATGAATGGTTGCAAAGATTTCAGCAAACTTCTTCCGGGCAGCAACTTGCTCTCTCTGAGTGCTTTGTAATCCTCGACGAAATGATTCTTCTGGATGCTTCGAATCATGAGATGAGTACCCGATTTCATTTCCTGCAGTGTGATAGAGCCCTTTTGCTTTGGGGAGTCCCTTGTCACGAATCGATGTACATACGCAAATATTCGCTGCAACTTTGCAAAGGAGTTGTGAAACTTGCAATCAGTTGCGATGTCTTTGTGTGACGTAGAAATGAGGACTCTGCTTCGTCGCTCTGGAAGTTCCACTGATGGGACTACCGTTTTCGGCCATTTTGAGGTGGGAAGGCGCAAAAAGGATGGTCCATGATGCCATAGTTGCGAGTTGATTAGTTCAAGTGGCGTGCATCCTCGCGATAGGATATCAGCTGGGTTCAGTTGTGAAGTGACATGATGCCATGTCATGCCTCTCGTAAGGTCCTGAATTTGCGTTACACGATTTGCCACAAACACATTCTAGTTGGAAGGAGAGTCGCGCATCCATGCTAACGCTACTGTTGAATCTGTCCAGCAATGATATTCACATTTGAATGAAATGTCCTTTGCGACGTTTGATATGAGTTCCGATAGGATGAGTGCAGAAGAAAGTTCAAGTTTAATAATTGTTAATGTTTTTAACGGAGCTACTCTCGACTTTGAGCACAGCAAATGCGTTGAGTAGTCTCCATCGATTTCAGATCTCACGTAGATACATGCTCCATACGCTGATATACTGGCATCGCAGAAACCGTGGATTTCATATTTTCCTGCAGGTGCCATGACGAAACGTCGAAACTTGAGGCTGCGAACAAAGGATAACTGCGATGTTATTTCCGTCCATGCTGAATGAAGATGCTGTGAGAGGCTCTCATCCCAGTCGATGTTTTCCTTCCAGAGTGCTTGCATGAACACTTTCATCCTTGTGATGATAGGAAGGTGAGTCCCAGTGGGTCGTAGAATTTTGCTAGTGTCGATAATACGCTGCGCTTTGTAGTGGGTCCGTTAGAGATAATGTCAGTGAAGTTGAAAAGAAGAAAGTCAGATGCGGGGTCCCAGGCTAAGCCGAGCGCCTTGGTAATACTCGTGCCATCGTGAAACTGCATAAGCTTTTCGCAATCAGTTTCGGCTTCACCCTCAAGAGCGGCAGGCTCATTCGAGCACCATTTCCTTATTGGAAATAATCCTCTGGCGAGTAGCTGCTTGACTTGCTGTCGAATTTCCTTCGCTTCTTTAATGGAGTCACCACCTGAGATCAAGTCGTCCACGTAGAAATCTTTTCGAACGATCCTTGCGGCAAGCGGAAATGATGTTCCTCATCGTAGGTGAGCTGATGCATGGCGCGAATTGCGAGAAATGCTGCAGGCTTTGTTCCGTACGTAACTGTATTCAGGGTATATACGTTAATTGGTTTGTCGGGATTGTTGCGCCACAGAATGCATTGCAGATGTTGATCTTGTGGTGAAATACGCACGCAACGATACATTTTTGAAATATCTCCACACACAGCAACCTTGAAGAAACGAAATCTGATCAGTATGTTGAAAAGTTTAGATTGAATTGATGGGCCAGCGAATAAAAGGTCATTAAGAGATGCGCCACTTGTGGTTTTTGCTGATCCGTCAAAAACTACGCGCAACTTTGTGGACGTGCTGTCCGGTTTTTCTACACAGTGGTGAGGCAAATAAAAACGAGGTCCGTCATGATGACTGGAGGCTAATGACATGTGTCCTAGGTCGATGTATTCCTGAAGAAATGCTGAATACTGCTCTTTCAGCTGTCGATTCCTCTGAAGCCTAGACTCGAGTGACTTGAAGCGCCTCAAGGCCCGATAAAATCGTATGGCAACTTTGAGCAATTAGATAAAGCAGTGATCTGCCGCCAACATACTCCCCCCATTGGAAGGTTTAACTTTCAATCGATTTGGTCTTGATTGGCAGCACTGCTATCTTGGCGATGGCTCTCTTTGTTAATCCTGTGGCTGTGCGTATGACTGCTACTCTGACTGCGCCGTCGTCTCCAGCTATTGTGCTTTCAATTCGCCCGAGAGGCCACTTGAGCGGAGGCGCGTTTTTTTCCTTCAACAGCACGATGTCTCCAGGATGAATGTTTGGCTTGCGAGAGTTCCATTTGCTGCGCTCCTGTAGAGCAGAGAGGTACGAGATACTCCATTTCTGCCAAAAGGTCTGCTGCATGTGGCAAACACGCTGCCAGCGACTGAGGCGATCCATGTTGAGGTGTGTCACGCTCGGCTCATCGATGTTCGCATTTGCTTTGCCCCAAAGAAAGTGACCAGGTGTGAGAATGTCTAGGTCGTTTGGATTCTCTGAAATGGAACATAGAGGCCTTGAGTTCAACATAGCTGAGATTTGACAGATGAGCGTGCGAAGCTCATGAAATGTGAGAGTTGAGTTGCCAACGATGCGGTAGAAATGGTACTTCGCTGCTTTGACAGCAGCTTCCCATAATCCGCCAAAATGCGGAGATCGTGGTGGAATGAAGTGCCAATTAATTCCGAGGGCGAGGGCGCCATTGACAATTTGCTGGCGCTGAGGTTCGCTGAGGAAAAGATCCTTGAGCTCCGCTAGCTCGTTTCGAGCGCCGACAAAATTTGTTGCGTTGTCCGTCCAAATGTCTCGTGGCTTTCCTCGAAGACTGACGAAACGTTTAAGAGCAGCGATGAATGAAGGTGTCGACAGGTCCTCCACGAGCTCTAGATGGCATGCTTTTGTTGAGAAGCAAATGAATATTGCTATGTAGCATTTTGTGGCCGCACGATTTCTCACTTCTGATTTTGAGAAGAAGGGCCCGCAAAAGTCTATTCCGGTTACATAAAATGTAGGGCTGGGTGTTACGCGGTCCACTGGTAGTGGAGCCATTACTTGCTGCAGTGTGTTAGGTCGAGCGCGAAAGCAACGAATGCATTTGTTGACAACACTAGAGACAGCTTTGATTCCTCCTATGGGCCAGTAGCGTTGCCTTATGTTTGCAAGTAGGCATTGCGGACCAGCGTGAAGAAATTGAATGTGGTAGTGCATGATGATTGACTGCGTCACAGGATGGTGTTTGGGCAATAAGATTGGATGCTTGGCTTCATACTCCAAGTAAGAGTTCTGCAGCCTTCCTCCAACTGGCATGAGTCCTGTAGAGTCCATGAATGGTTGCAAAGATTTCAGCAAACTTCTTCCGGGCAGCAACTTGCTCTCTCTGAGTGCTTTGTAATCCTCGACGAAATGATTCTTCTGGATGCTTCGAATCATGAGATGAGTACCCGATTTCATTTCCTGCAGTGTGATAGAGCCCTTTTGCTTTGGGGAGTCCCTTGTCACGAATCGATGTACATACGCAAATATTCGCTGCAACTTTGCAAAGGAGTTGTGAAACTTGCAATCAGTTGCGATGTCTTTGTGTGACGTAGAAATGAGGACTCTGCTTCGTCGCTCTGGAAGTTCCACTGATGGGACTACCGTTTTCGGCCATTTTGAGGTGGGAAGGCGCAAAAAGGATGGTCCATGATGCCATAGTTGCGAGTTGATTAGTTCAAGTGGCGTGCATCCTCGCGATAGGATATCAGCTGGGTTCAGTTGTGAAGTGACATGATGCCATGTCATGCCTCTCGTAAGGTCCTGAATTTGCGTTACACGATTTGCCACAAACACATTCTAGTTGGAAGGAGAGTCGCGCATCCATGCTAACGCTACTGTTGAATCTGTCCAGCAATGATATTCACATTTGAATGAAATGTCCTTTGCGACGTTTGATATGAGTTCCGATAGGATGAGTGCAGAAGAAAGTTCAAGTTTAGGAATTGTTAATGTTTTTAACGGAGCAACTCTCGACTTTGAGCACAGCAAATGCGTTGAGTAGTCTCCATCGATTTCAGATCTCACGTAGATACATGCTCCATACGCTGATATACTGGCATCGCAGAAACCGTGGATTTCATATTTTCCTGCAGGTGCCATGACGAAACGTGGAAACTTGAGGCTGCGAACAAAGGATAACTGCGATGTTATTTCCGTCCATGCTGAATGAAGATGCTGTGAGAGGCTCTCATCCCAGTCGATGTTTTCCTTCCAGAGTGCTTGCATGAACACTTTCATCCTTGTGATGATAGGCGAGATGAGTCCCAGTGGGTCGTAGAATTTTGCTAGTGTCGATAATACGCTGCGCTTTGTAGTGGGTCCGTTAGAGATAATGTCAGTGAAGTTGAAAAGAAGAAAGTCAGATGCGGGGTCCCAGGCTAAGCCGAGCGCCTTGGTAATACTCGTGCCATCGTGAAACTGCATAAGCTTTTCGCAATCAGTTTCGGCTTCACCCTCAAGAGCGGCAGGCTCATTCGAGCACCATTTCCTTATTGGAAATAATCCTCTGGCGAGTAGCTGCTTGACTTGCTGTCGAATTTCCTTCGCTTCTTTAATGGAGTCACCACCTGAGATCAAGTCGTCCACGTAGAAATCTTTTCGAACGATCCTTGCGGCAAGCGGAAATGACGGTTCCTCATCGTAGGTGAGCTGATGCATGGCGCGAATTGCGAGAAATGCTGCAGGCTTTGTTCCGTACGTAACTGTATTCAGGGTATATACGTTAATTGGTTTGTCGGGATTGTTGCGCCACAGAATGCATTGCAGATGTTGATCTTGTGGTGAAATACGCACGCAACGATACATTTTTGAAATATCTCCACACATAGCAACCTTGAAGAAACGAAATCTGATCAGTATGTTGAAAAGTTTAGATTGAATTGATGGGCCAGCGAATTAAAGGTCATTAAGAGATGCGCCACTTGTGGTTTTTGCTGATCCGTCAAAAACTACGCGCAACTTTGTGGACGTGCTGTCCGGTTTTTCTACACAGTGGTGAGGCAAATAAAAACGAGGTCCGTCATGATGACTGGAGGCTAATGACATGTGTCCTAGGTCGATGTATTCCTGAAGAAATGCTGAATACTGCTCTTTCAGCTGTCGATTCCTCTGAAGCCTAGACTCGAGTGACTTGAAGCGCCTCAAGGCACGATAAAATGAGTCTCCAAGGGTGTCCAGATCCTCCTTTGCTGGTAAGCGCACTGAGTATTGTCCAGTCTCCAGACGCGTGTAGCTTTTCAGGAACAAGTTTTCACAAATCATGTCTTCCTCCGTGGCTGTTGATGTGGAGCCATAGCAACTGTCAATTTCCCAAAATCGTTTGACTATATCAGTCAGGTTGCCATCCTCTGGAGATTCCTTGCGTACGGCTGCTAACGCATGATGCTTGATGGGCTGAGATAATGCTCCGGAAACGATCCATCCAAGCCTTGTTTTTTGGAAAATTGGCAAGTGTCTGGCTATGTGAGTCTGTCCAACGCAAAGTAATTCGAAGAACAGGCCAGCACCAAGTAATACGTCGACTCGCTGCGATTTGTAGAACGATGGATCGGCGAGTGCTATGTTCTTCGGGATATTCCAGTTGGTTATGTCGATTCCGGTATGAGGGTGGTAGTCCGTGATCGTCCGTGTGACAACGGCCGAGAATGCTGCGCTGTATTTCCGATCAAGCGATTGAGCAGCGAGATCGACTGCTGCGTTTGACGACAGAGAAGCTTCACCTATTCCGGAAATTGAAACTGCTGATTTTCGTGTGACCAGCTGCAATTGGTTGGCCAGTCTACTAGTCACGAAATTTAATTGTGATGCTGAGTTGAGCAAAGCATGACATGGTATAAAAGTGCCTGCTCTGTTTCTAATGTATATGATGGCTGTGGGAAACAATACGTAATCAGCTGACTGCGTTTTTGTGTTCTCAGGAGCATGGTTTGAGCCAGTTGTGATTAGCGTTTGCTGCCGCTCAATTGTTCCATGCTGAGCATTGGGAGCGGTTGACGTCGAGGGAATTTGGCCTGTATGCAGCAGGGTGTGATGCTTCTGCTGGCAGTGTCTGCAATGTTCAGCTCGACATTGCTGTAAGGCATGACCTTTACGAAGGCAGTTAAAGCATAGATGCATTCGCTTAGCTTCATTATAGCGCAGAGACGGAGATAGGTTGGCAAAACGAGGACATTTAGGCAGGAAGTGATCCTTTGAGTCGCATAAATGGCATGCTTTTGCGTTGCTGGTAGAGGCTACAAGTGAATTTACACCATTTTTCTTGTGCGCAACCTGTAAACTGGCTGATTGCAGTATAGCACCTTCCATGTTCTCCAGCTTGCGACATCTGCGCTCGATAAAGGACGCCATATTGGACCATTTCGGGATCTTCTCAGATTCCAGAGACTCTTCCTCTGCGAGTTTGCGTCTAGCTTGCGACTTATAATGTTAATAAGTAGGCCATCTGCGATTTGCTCACTTGTTGCTATTGTACCGAGAGCTCGAAGATGAGCGTTTACGTTATCGCTAAGAGCACGTAGGCTCTGTGCAGATCCCTTTTCAACAACTTGCAACCCGAAAATCGAGCGTATGTGACCCTGAAATTGAAGCAACTTATTATCAAAGCGTCTTATAAGAAGTTCCATTGCCTTTTCGTAATTTTCTTCAGAGGGCTCCAATGACTTGATGGTGTCAATTGCAGAACCGCTCAGGCAAGAACGCAGATGCTGTAGCTTTTCAATCTTACTCAGATCCTCGTTGCTACCAACAACTGTGTTGAACATCGCATAGAACTCGGGCCAATCTTCATATTTTCCATTAAATGTTGCCAGTTGCATCTCCGGTAGTCGAGACCTGCGAGTGCAAGTTTGGTTCACATGGTCGTTGAATCTGGGAATTGTCGTTGAGTTGAGCACAGTGTGACGAGCCTTGAGTGCATCCAATTGACGAGTGAGCCTTGATTTAACTTTCCAATAAATTTCGGCGAATTCAGTGCGCGTATTCAACGCCAGCTCTGAGAAATCAAGTTTCTCAAGCGCGGTCTGAGCCTCCACGAATTCGGCCTGCATCTGGTTTACGGAGTCGATTCTCACGGATAAATCACTTTCATCAAGATTTTCAATTTCGTCAGATTTGAAGAACTCGAGCATAGAGGTCATGTGACGTTTCACTTGAGAGCATTTTGCGCGATAAAAGTCAATAGAACTTGGTTCGGCCATTCTAGTTAGTGTTCACTGTAACGAATTAAAGCAGAACGCGCGCGAAACGGTTTATTTTCCGTTTCTTTCTGTCACCAAGAAACCGTAAGAAAACAAAGGAGGTAAGAACAACTAATGTTCGTTGTATATAAGAACAGTTGAAACGGTTAAATGCACTTGCCCTATGTATATGTATGTAGTTGATAGGGCAATGCTTTCGTGTGCGAAGTTCACTTATTGAGGGCCAAATTGTTTGCGAGAGTGTGTAATAATATTTGTATTAAAACAGCTTAGAAATGAGAATATTAATCGACAATATTCTGCGGAATAACAATTGTACGGCGCGCGCTCAAAAGTTGCGAAAAGACGTATGCACGTATGTATGTATGCACGAATGCGATACCGAAAAATGTTTGTGTGTATGTACGTATGTATGTATGCACGAAAGCGATACCGAAAAATGTTTGTGTGTATGTACGTATGTACGCGAACGAAAGCGAGATCAAAAAAAATGCGGCGGCAGCGATTGCGCGAATAAATTACGAATGTGCTACTAAAAGGTTTAGAACCACATGTAATTTTTATAATATCACGTCGGAGTCACCAATGTTTGCGGGTACACTGATTTGTGCAACCGCCTTACTTTCGTAGTTTTTATTTTGCTTGAAAGCAAGGATTTAAGTTTATTAAATTTAATTGTGCCGCTGCACTTTTTACATGTGTTTTGAGAAGAGACTGTGGTTCAACTGAACTGAGTTAGACTTGACAGCTGCTAACATAAGACTTAATAGGTGCTTAGCATAAATTTAACAGATGCTTAGAACATAGATTTGGACAGCTGATTCTAATCGTATGGCAACTTTGAGCAATTAGATAAAGCAGTGATCTGCCGCCAACAATATCAGTGAAGTGAAGGCATATACAATGTCGCGACAAGAAATACAAAATTCAAGTGATATCAAAAGTGATAAAACTAAATTAATTCCAAACAACAAAGGGCGCAGTAATGTGTGGCAAACATTCGATTTAATCGAATTCAACAATCAAATAGTTGAATTTATATGCTGTCGCGAATGCAAGAACGTAATTGCATATGCATCTAGGCATGGAACGGGCACACTCGCCTGACACAGATATGTTTTGGCGGCAAATAAAAACGCCAACCAACCCATAATCGATTCGCTTCCATTATTTGCCAAAAAAAACGGTGCCCAATCGTGTTTTGAAAATTTTTCAGCTCGCATTGGTTGCAAGAGATCTACATTCGCTTTCCGTAACTGAAGGTAAGTACAACAAAAATAGTCAGATGTTGTGAATGATTCATTTTTTCAATTGGCAGGCAATGGCTTTCGCGACAATTGCCAAAAGCTTTTGGATATTGGATCTGTGTATGGCAAACAGGACTTCGCTGATTTAATCATATCGCGCAAAACTACTATAAGAAAAAATTTTATTTTGAAATAAGAACTTGCCAAAAGTTATGTTTAAAACACTGTATATTATAACACTGATTATTAATTAATAAGTATATTGGACTTAACTAAATTTCTTTGAATATGACATACTATAAATAAAAAAAAATTGCATTGGTTTTTTTTTTTGTTGATATTTTCGTGTTTGGCTTGGGCCGGGCCATGCTTTTTCAAAAAAGTCGTGCGGGCCTCGTGCCATGCTTTTTTAAAGTAGGCCCGCGCCCACCTCTACAACAGACAGACGGACGGATGGACGGACAGACGGACATTCATTTTTCGATTCCTCTGTTGATGCTGATTCAGAATATATATACTTTATAGGGTCGGAGATGTCTCCTAAGGTGCGTTGCAAACTTCTGGCTAAAATTAATATCCCCTCTGCAAGGGTATAAAAATGGAATAACTAAAACATTCGTTTCAATGGAACATTACTTATAAAATACATTCTGTAAAAATAAGGGGACCTAAATGTTTTCATTGAGGTAAATTAAATGGGCTCAGAAATAACATTTTTAAAGAGGACTCGTTGTGACAGACAAATAACTCACAATCTAACTCAAAAGATTTGGTGAAAAACCATTAAAGTTTAGTTTATGTGAAAGAAGGGAATGATTTACTAAAGCAAATGCTCTTCTGAAAACAATTTGAAACTCATGATTATAATTACAATATTATTAAAAATAGGTTTGGTTTCGATTTATTGTTTGAATTGTATTGATTGTATTAACATGTTGTTGACGTTTTTCCTAAGTTTGTTTGTAAGAAAAATATTCCCGACCTATCTGTGTGAACTTATTTCTGGAGTAGTTTTAAATTATAATTTTATGTTTCTATTTGAGCTAAATTACAAATTTCGAATTCATTGATTATATTTAAGACTACTTTAATAGTGTTTCTCTTTAAAATGCTTAATTTCTTTTTCTGTTTATAAGTGTAGAAGCTTTTTGTGTGCTCATAAATTGATTCCCTTGAATTGGGGAAAAGTTTGGATGCCTATAAGTCCCAAAAATAACCGAACTTTATATTTAAATCATAGAACATACGTGTACAGCGCCATATATTGAAAATTTGGAACATTAAAAAGATACGTTCATCCTCTTTCAAACGCACCTAACTTCATGTTAGTCAGATGACAAATGTAAAAGTGACAGCCATTTCAATAAAACCAAAAGTGTGGTATGGTTCAATGGTTTGGTCACAAGACCAAAAAAGTGAACGAATTTTTATTGCCGAAGGTTTTATACTCTTGCAGTTACACAACTGACAACGGACTGACTGATTGTTCCTATAACAGCTATAGAATATAATCATCTGAGATATTTACCTGGAAAAACTAAGGGCGGGTTACTGTATAACATTAAAAAGTATTGATAATGTGCGGTAATTCCAATGGCAGCTATATGTTATAGTGGTCCGATTTTGATACAATTTTGACAGCACATTAAGATCGTAATGAGAATAAGATTTAAGATATCGGTCCGATCTGGCTCATTCCGACTTATTTACAGCGTACAGCAATAAGAAGCTTGTGTGCCAAGTTTCATGAAGATATCTCAAAAACTGAGAGACTAGTTTGCGTTGCAACAGACGGACGGACGGACGGACGGACGGACAGACGGACATCCATTTTTCGACTTTCCTGGTGATGCTGATTCAGAATATATATACTTTATAGGGTCGGAGATGTCTCCTAAGGTGCGTTGCAAACTTCTGGCAAAAATTAATATACCCTCTGCAAGGGTATAAAAAGGGATTTCTCTTATCGACCATCATCCGTATTTGCCTGATCCATCACCATGTGACTATTTTTTATTTCCAAAACTGAAAACCAGCCATTCAAGCAACCGGAACCGAGCTACTGAAGAACTATAAATGACATAAAAAAAAATCTATGCATGCGCTGGTTGATCGTTCCAAACGTTGTGTTGAGTCAAATGGAACCTAATTTGAATATATAATATAATGTGTATTTTATTTTATATCCAAAACGTTCGTTTTTTTTCGGACACAGCGTGTAGTTTAGTGACGTTATCGGTTTTAATTATTTGGATATAAGCCCGTTGAAATTTGTTACGTTGTTTCGTTTGGAAAATAAATGACGCTTTTTCAGTGATTAGGTCTTAAGCCAGAGTTTCGAACATTTCTTTGCAATTAATTTTTATTGTTGTCTTATGGAAATACTTTATTATTTATTATATGATTTTGATTATCTTCTTGTACGCTATGCTGATACTGAACCTGGAATATTATCTCCTAGAAAGTTTTCTTGAAACCGTATTCTGGCTAAATCATCAGCTACGTGATTTCTTTAACCTGGTCAATTATAAAATTCATATAAGTTTCATTTTATTCTCCGTCTTTGTAACTTACTAATAGGTTATTTGATGTTATCGAGCCCTACAAGTGGTCTATTATGATGGCTTAGTATACTGAACTTTCTACCGAATAAGTTGGCATTAATTCATTAAGGGTTCTACTTGCATGGCAGAAGGGTTTGTGATCTTGAGAAAATACAGCACCTATATTACTCGTGTCAGTGGTACATGAAATATTCACTTCGAAGCATAAATACATAATATCGGACCGCACGGAATGTAAACTTTCGCAAAAGTAGAAGTGAAATTGATATCTTTTATATCTTTTGGTGACCATTCTTTAATTTCAGAGTCATTGGCTTAGCTATTTTAGCGACCTTTTCATGTCACTGCTGGCGCTGTCCTGGGTGCGAATTAATTTTTAAGAATGGGTTTCCTTCTCTTCTGAATCGTTTTCTGATTTCGAGGCTTGTTGATGAAAATTGTCACCTGTGTCCATTTTGTATTGCACTGTCTTGCTATTGAATTGCATTTTTGAATTTTTTGTTATAGATTATAATTGAGATTATTTTGGTCTCTACCCTTGATTTTACTTTTGGTTAAATTCGTTCATAACTTGTTGATTACTTTCAAAAGTGTTACAACTTGAAGTTAAATTGGTTAACCTAGGCGTTGCATTATTTGCGAAATTCTAATAATTTTAATTATCTTTTGATTTTTCAGACAGATTTGAATTTGAGTTAGTTTGGGTCTTCTCACTTTGAATGTGAAACTCGTCGTATATATCTTCTTGTGCTGCATGTTTTTGTCAAGATACTGTGGGTATGTCTTTCCAAGCTGGTGTTATAAAAAAACTATTAGGCAAGTTTTACTAATGATTTTTTTAATTGTAAGATTTAAAGAATTTGTGTATGTGACAGTTTCGTCGTGATTGTTTTCTTACATTAACTTATTAGTTACTATAAATAATTATCTTTTCTTTTCTTTTTTTGAATTTGGTGTTGTACAGAGTTTCGCACTCATCGATTTTGGCGTTCCTTAATTCCGGCCAGGCCATTGCTCCAGATAGTTCGTATACTCTCTGTGCGTTTTCTCCAATCTGAATTTCGATGGCGCTGAGAAACACATGTTTATGCCTAGCGTTAGTTGTCGGGTATAACTGCAGTATGAACTCAATTCATCTGATGATGCACTGAGCTCTTTGGTTTCTCAATGGATTTTTTGCACTTACCGAATTTGATTGAGGTATTGATAGAGGTGAACTTCGAACAAAAGTTGGATGGGATCCATTGCCATGCTGTTTGAGGAATTTATTTTTGAAAATGGTTAAAAAAGGGTATACTAACTTTAGGAAAATGTATGTTACAGGCATTAGAAGGCGTGGCAGACCCCATAAAGAGTATATTCTTGCTTAGGATCACAAGCCGAGTCATTTGAGCCATGTCTGTCTGTTCTTCTGTCCGTCTGATTGTCTCTTCAGAAGATTTACTCAAGGTATGTTAATCATAAGAAATCTATCAGGCATTTCTTTCTTAAATCATTAATCACTTTTAATTTTCAAATTTGATTGGATTAACTTGAGGTATGTTTATCCCCGTGCTTAGCTGTATAAGTGCCCATTTTCACTGATTTAGTAAAAACGCGCTGTTCACTTTCATTTTTGTTATCATACCGGCTGCGTCAATATGTTGACGATCACCGAACGAAAAAGGACTTCGATTTAATAGGAAAGGTGCTACTATCATGTCGGCGGAAACCTTCAAATCAGTCAAGCTGACATTACCGTCATATGGAAATATGGAAAGGACAAGGTTGCGTTAATCAAGAAAACTGCGAGATATATTTCAGCTGCCATGCGGGGAAGCTTAAACTCGGATGCGGGCTTGTAGTTAGCCAAATACTTCGCCACCACGTCTCCAGGTTCATTCCTGTGAGTAAATGGCATGCTATAGGCGACGTAGGAGAAGTATGATGCCGATAGGTGTGCGTTTTACGCGAGACTCGAGGACACATCCTCTCTGATTGCTCCACCACCCCGAATTCTAACCCGAAGACGCAGACAGATACTGGGCATACATAACCCACTGCATGCACATGCACTGCCGCCAATGGATCGACGAAACGGGAGTTGGAAAGACGTGAGTTTGAGGAAAAGAAAGTGTCAAACAAATGATCCAAGGTTGCAAGACCGGTGCATTAAACTGCCGATATGAAAATGGAAACCTGGTTACGGATACGCAGGATGCGATGAGAATGTGGAGAGAGCATTTCGCAATTTAGCAAGCTGCTAACAGGCAACAACATCGCTGGAGAAGACACATTTATGACACCAATTGCCGACTGTCTGTCCGTTATATTAAACGGACCTATTCTATAAATTTCAGCTTGATCGGAATTATCTGATTGAATTATGAGTGTGGTTATAAATTTTTAACGGATTTTGAAAATTGGCAAAGTGTATTTGATAGTCGGGCAAGCTGGACTGTAGCCTTACCTACTTGTTTTTCATTAAACACCTTTATATAGGCATATACGAAACCTGGGACCAAAACCTATTGGTTTGTTTTTGTTTTACCGCAGCGGTAGACCGGAGGCGGAGAGTTATAAATGAAAGAGAAACGTGCTAACATTTTCACTGTGTAATCATCATTAGAGAAAGAAAACCTTTGTACAGTACTCTGTTAAAAATATAAAATAACATTTTTATAGCATTCAATCAGCTGACATGCATGCATTGGTATATTAAACGATGATTTTCGAGACAGCAGAGTGTTGTTCTTTTTGTAATATTGTTGTTGCATAAAAATTCGGTGAGCATAAAAATTCGGTGAGTGAGTTTAGTTTTGTCGTTTCTATATACATACAATTGCGTGTTTCTGTTTTGTTGCCACATTGTTTTTTTTTTTTTTTTTTTTTTTTTTTTTACTTTGCTTTTATTTATTGAATCTTCTTGTATAAGAACTAACAATAAGTTTAAAAATCTTAACTATAACAAGTATTTTTTGAACAGTTGTATTATTTTTCCAACTGTTCTATGATTAAGCGGCCCTAATAATTTATTCGCTGGGTTGGTAGGTCCTTTCGCCGGAGACGGGAACGGCTGCTGAGCTGGATTAGACCTCTCGCTAGGTGGTTGGGGTGCGTGTAAAGCTTGCTATGGTATTTTTCCTTAAGGTACGTGATTGCGTTGGTTACTGATGGGATATTTAAGTCTCTTTGGATGTTTTCACTCCGAACGTACCACGGTGCCCCAGTGATGGTTCTCAGAATCTTTGATTGTGCTCGCTGTATGATGTCAATATTGCTGTTGCTGGCATTGCCCCATAACTGTGAGCCATAGGTCCAGATAGGTTTCAATATAGAATTGTAGAGTAAGACCTTGTGATCTAGGCTGAGCGGAGAACCAGAGTTGATGAGCCAGTGCAAGTTGTTGGCTTTGAGTTTAAGTTGGGTTTTTTTGGCTTCAATGTGCCTGCGCCATGTGAGTCTTCTGTCAAGGTGTATTCCGAGGTACGCTACCTCATCTGCTTTCGGGAGTGGTATGTTGTTCAACAAGAGCGGAGGACAGTCTTGTCTGTTTAGCGTAAACGTCACGTGCTTGCATTTTTGCTCGTTTACTTTTATTCGCCAGTCAGAGAGCCACTTCTCAATGTCGATGAGGTACAGTGCCAACTGTGCTGTAGCTTGGATAGGGGACCTTGAACGGCTAAGGATAGCTGTATCGTCGGCAAATGTGGATACCGTTAAGCGACTATTTGTAGGGATGTCGGCTGTATAGATGAGGTATAAGGTTGGCCCAAGAACGCTGCCTTGGGGGACTCCAGCCTCAATTGTATGATCAGTGGAAGTGGCAGTGTTGCACCGCACTGCAAACTTTCTGTCATAGAGGTAAGACTTTAGAAGTTTGTGTGTGCTTTCGGGTAGGGATGTTTTAATTTTAAACATTAGGCCGTCGAGCCAGACTCTGTCGAATGCTTGGGATACGTCTAAAAATACTGCTGTACAGTATTCGCGATATTCAAATGCAGTTCTTATTTCCGTTGTAATACGATTCACCTGTTCAATGGTTCCGTGGCTTTCGCGAAATCCAAATTGGTGGGCTGGGATTATATTGTGGTATATCAGATGTTGATTAAGTCGGATCAGCAGGCATTTTTCGAATAGTTTCGAAATACATGAGAGTAGACTTATTGGTCTGTAAGATGAAGCGACTGTGTGGTTCTTACCAGGCTTTGGAATCATTATGATAATCGACCTCTTCCATCGTTGTGGAAAGTAACCAAGTTTGGTGATGGCATTAAAGAGCTTGGTTATGTAGCGAACTGCAGAATGTGGCAGCTGGATGATCATTTCCGGTGTTATAAGGTCGCAGCCGGGGAGATTTTTTCGGGCTGAGATTGTCTTTGATTATTTTAGTTACTTCTTTAGGACGAAACACAATTGGGGTGTGTTGCTGGTGGCAGTTTACGGGATAGGACGGTAGCGCGAATGTGCTAGTAGCCTGGTTTGGCGTGAACACGTTTTGTAGGTGAGCGGCAAATGTGGTGGCTCTGTCTTCATCACTACGGGCCCAGCCACCTGAGGAATTCCTTATCGGCAAAACGGTTTCAGTCGGTGGGCGAAGAGTTGAGTGGGCTCGCCACAGTGACTTTTGTTTTGTGCCTGTTGGTGTGAGTTGCTCTATGTATCGGCGCTGATCGTCGTCCTCTTCTTGTTTCAGAGCGTTGGCCAGTTTCCGTGTGGCTACTTTAAGCTTTTGTTTTGCAGTTGGGGACCTGGAAGATTGCCATTCTCTGCGTAAGCGTCGTTTTACTTGGACGAGTTGCTCGATTTGTACGTTGGTCTTTTTTAAATTAATTGTAGTATTTGTTATTTTGGGTGTTGCAGTAAGTGCTGCTGCAGTAAGGATGGATTGCAATACACACGTGCAGCTCTCTATATCAGATTCAGTATTGAGTTTTGGGCTTAGCTCAATATGTGAACTTATATATTTTTTATACCTGAGCCAGTTTGTTTTCTGAGAAGTCAATCTGAATGGTGGTTTCACGTTTTCTGCGTACCGGCGGAGGTGAATTAGTACAGGCGAGTGATCAGATGACAGATCCGGCAGACATTCAGCTTTAACCAAACTGCGCGAAATATTTTTCGTAACTGCGAAGTCGATCAGGTCAGGCAGCTTATTGAGGTCTGATGGCCAGTATGTAGGACTCCCGGGGAAACATGGTCAAGTTTATTAGTGGCTTTTATTATAGTCTTATAAAGCTGTTTTCCTTTTGGGTTCACAAGTCGCGATCCCCAGTGAGTATGTTTAGCGTTGTAGTCACCTGCTGCAATGAAGTGTGGCCCAAGTGCTTGGAAGAAATCCAGGAATTGAGCTTCTAATACTGTGAAACGGGGGGGCAGTATACGGCCGCTAGTGTAAGTAGAGTGTTGTCATCCAGCTGAATGTTGATAGATGTGGCCTGAAGATGATTTTCCGCAAATTCTTTGTAAAAGTGGTGCTTCATACGGTTCCTTATGAGTATGGCGGTGCCACCGTGTGCTTTTCCGTCGGGATGATTTGTACCGTAGAAATGGTAGTCTCTTATTTGAAAATTGTATTTGCTTGTGAGATGAGTTTCCGAAAGAAGCATTACGTCGATATGCTTCTCATGTAGGAATTGAGCTAGCTCAAGTTTGCGCTGTGAAACGCCATTGGCGTTCCACGTAGCTATGCGTAAGGTAGCCATTATTTATTTGATTGTTGGGCTACAAGCATTTGTATCAAAAGGTTTTGATTACGCATCATGTCTTGAATGGTGGTCTTCATAAATGTCATAAATTCCATCATGCTCTGTTGTAAGGCTTGCATCATAGCTTCAGTTTTTGTTTCCTGCTGCGCAGCTGGGTTTATAGTTTTGTTGTGTGTCTAATTTTGTGTGCACTTCATGTGGAGTTCGGGAATTTTGGGTTGGAGGCGTCATACCTGATTTTAAAACGTTTGCAAATGTTGTCTTGTTAGTGTTGGATGTAGGCCAGGGAGCGAAACTTGCTGCTTTCGAGAAAATTACTTCAGGATTTGTCTCTGATGGTATCAGCGTAGCTGTTCCTTGGTGTGCCCGCGCCGTGTTCATTCTTTTGTGAAGACGGATTTTCAGCTCTTTGTAGATTGGACAGCCTCTGTAGTTTGCTGTGTGATTGCCCCCACAGTTATTGCATTTTTTCTCGCATGCATTTTCTTTGTTAGTTTGACACTGTTTGGAGTCGTGGAGGTCTCCACAGACTACGCACACCGGGCGAAGTGTACAATACGACCTCGTGTGGCCATACTCTTGGCAGTTTGTACATTGTACAGGAGCGTTACGTTTGTGCGGCTCTTCTACCGTGATCCTACGGTGCAGAAGGAGTTGGAGTTTGTAAATTGGGTGAACCTCGTTTTTTCTAGGAGGCTTGTTTTCTGGTTCAAGCTCAATCTTGAAGAGTGGTTGGGGCTGCCTGTTTCTGTTTTTGATATTGAACACGCTTTTGGCGTAAAATCCCTTTTCCTTTAGCGCCTCAGCTATCTCTTCGGGCGTAACATCAGACTCAATGCCCTTCAGGACTACTTGCAGGCCCTTGCTGCTTTTAAGCTGGTAGGTGTAGAAGCCTATTTTTTGTGCGGTAAAATAGTTTGTGACTTTTCTGTAGTTGTCCTCCGTTTTCGTCTGAAGTTTGATTTCATTGATGGTACCTCTTACGAGGGGAATTATATGAAAGCTATCTTTTCCAATAAGGCCAATCAAAGTATTTACAAAACCGCTTGTGCTCTTCTCGCGGATGTATATTGGCGGAGGCTTTGTTTTCTTCGGTTCGATAACAACGGATCCCAGCGGCACGTCCTCAGCGGTATCTGCCAGCAAGGCAAATCTGTTGGTATTTGCAGGGGCTACATTTTTGATCAAGGTAGAGTTGTCGCGTGTATTTTTCGGCTTGTTTTCCAAATCTGAATTTTCCGGGCTGAGCTTTCGCTTTATTGTAATGTAGCGGTCCATTCCAGTCTGCCAGGTCGACCCAGCTTTTTTGTTTACGTTTTCGTTTTGTTTTGCTGGTAGTGCAGCAGTACCGTTTATTGCTTGCGGTTTTGCTTTCGCTGACTCAGTCAGAGCGTGAGCGGGTGCAGCCGATGACGAGATAGAGCGGGCTGTCGGTCTACCTCCAGCTGTTGTTGTTGGAGGTAGCGGGGCTTCTGTCGGAGCTAAGAGAGCGGGAGAGCAGGAGCGCGCTCTTTCTTGATTTGTTGGTAGAGTAAGGTTTTTTGGGCTATGGGTTATTGACCGCTCGATGTCTGCGTTTGGGGTTGTCGGTGAGACGTAGGAGAAGTACGCGTTGTTGCGTTGAATTGAGAGCCGGCGTTCGTCTTGCTCGCGCTGACGCTGAGCGCGAGTGTCGTTCTGACTCATAGTTTTATTATTTAAGATAACAAATCAAAATATATATTTAAGCGATCTTGCATCGCATAGAGCGTCTCTTTCGCTTTCGGATTTTTTATTTAGTTTATTTTATTTGGCGGTAAAAATGCGAATAGACACGCGAGGAGAAATTAACGCGACAAGGATAGAGAACGAGAAATTGTAGAGCATGCAAATAACAATAAAAATTTGAAACGAATATCGTGGAAGATAATATCAATAATTACGTGCTATATAGAAAAGAATTAAAGACTTCATAGTAGCAATAGAGTTAGTGCCAGCTATGGCGTGTTGAAGTTTATTGTAGTCCGAACATACTACCCTGAACGGATCGTTCGATATTCAATAAGGAAAAGTTACTAGAAGGTAATTACGAGTAATTCTGCAAGGGACAGAAAAGTGTAGCTGCCTTACAAAGGCCTCGCTGTCAATGTCACCTTGCATAAGGATGTTAATAAATAATACCCCTAGCATGGTTCTGCGATTAGTTAGAGAAGGCAGTCTTAAATTTTTATCCCAGTCAAGGCCACGTAACGCAAACAGTAAAAAGTTCTTCTGTACGGACTCGATGCGTTCTTTATGAATAGTGTACTGGGGACACCATACGCATGAACCATATTCAGGAATAGGACGAACAAGTGAGATGTAGAGGGTCTTAGTAAGGTAAGGATCGTCAAATTCATTAGACTATCTCTTGATAAAACGTTGAACCACGAGACAGGATTTTTGAAAACAACTTAAAACGTCCATTATAGGGGACACCTACTGGTTTAATAAGATCAGCCAAAAAGGAAACAAACAAAAACTAGTCGGAGAGGCTTCAGTCTCGCGGTGACTGTAAAAGGCTATGGATTTTCATATTATGTTTATGTACCATAAAAAATAAATAATATGAGCAGCTATCTTAGGTTGTCCTTATGAACCACCCTCCTCCTAATAAGAACAGACGTTCCTACCGACTTGTTTTTTGGTTGAATGTTCGGATTTTTGTATATTGTAGAGTTTTGGTTGTGTTTGCACTTTTATGGTTTCCTACAGTAAGGGTACTCTAGGTATTTTATTCACCGAGTGTACTGTCTCGAGAGAAATTAAACGGTTAATTAATAGAATAACGTTTATATTTCAAAAGAAATATCGTTTCAATTTGCTTGTTTAAATCCTAAGGGAGTGCACTAAGTCGATGTATGTATAAGTTATGAGCCTTCTCCATATACCTTCTTCAGTTTTCGCCCTACCTGTATTAATATTATGTAGTGTGCTACCGGCCTAACTCCAGCGCTGCATTTTTATCATTCGCATGGATGCGGAGACGCTGTCAAGTTTGGCAGGTAATGTCAGCGTCCCTTTCTCTTTTTTCCGGACGCTGAAGCAAGCCACTTGCCGAATGAGAGAAGTTTAGCTATTAAAATTTGTAATAATATAATTATAACGAGAAACGAATCAACGCGACCGTCATTTAATTAGGGAAGTACAAAGAAAGGTGATCCAGAACCAAGGGAGCTGTAAATCTTAACTGGGTGAGCTACGGGGGTACGAGAACCAAAAAAACTTAGGCAGCCAAAGCTTGCCTTAACTGGCGCCTGAACAGTCAGAACTCTGACTACCGGTGGCAATGGCCTATAAACAAATTATAAAATATAAAAAAGAAAAAAAGAAAAAAGTGAACCAAAATGTGCTGAAGCAGTGGAAATAGTGACAACGTCAGAGTGGAACAATAAAATGTAAGAGAAACGACCACCTGCCGCGGTGAGAATGCCGTTAGTTTCTGTAGCGGGAACAAAATTCTTCACGGGCGCAAAAAAGTCGTGCATAACGAAATATATTATACGCTGGCGCAAAAGCGTCTTCATGAACAAATAAATAAAAAAGGCCTATGTAACGACCCACTGCGGCGATTTGCCTACATTCGCTGTAGCCTATTCGCGAGTGCAATGTACAAAATGTCAAATAAATATAATATAATAATGTATAATAATGTCCGAAATAAAGGAAAAACAAGTAGGTAAGGCTACAGTCGGGCGCCCGACAGTAGGATACCCTTCTCCCAATTTTCCAAATACGTTACAAACGTGTAACCACACTAATAATTCCAAACAGAAGTTTCTGCACAAAAACTTTTAATACATAAAGCTTACTCGCTCGCACTCACACAGCGACGCGCGTAAAGAGTAAAGCGACACGACGCAACGTCGACGTCGGCGTCAACTGCTCAAAGCAGCGCGTCGGCTGCCGTTCGTACCGAACATTTGTACTGAAAACGTCGACTTTAATAACTTCTGTGGTCCGATCGGATTGTTATTTGGAGAATATGTTCATATTGCATTCAGCTTTATACATACCAAAGCACATTTTTATAGGTTCATTACTTTGCTTAATATTCGTAAATAACCGATTTGCGGGGGCGGTGGGCGTGGCACCAAACATTTGACATAAACTTCACCTGCCCCGAATATATAGGAACCTTCATACCAAATTTGGTGTCTCTAGCTTTTTTAATAGCTAAGATCAAACAAACAAACAGACGGACAGACGGACAGACAGACGGACATGTCTCAATCGACTCGGCTAGTGATCCTGAGCAAGAATATATATACTTTATGGGGTCTGCCACGCCTCCTTATGCCTGTTACATACATTTTGCACAAAGTTAGTATACCCTTTTTTGACCATTTTCAATGGTCGAAGGGTATAAAAAGATTAATTCAGATAATAACCGAATAAATTGTGATTAAAATGTGTGGCAATCTTCTGGATAGGCTGAGTGGTGTGGAGGCACCCGAGAAATCTGCCCAGTAGATTGTGTGGCAACTGTACCATTAGTAGGCCATGGCCAAAAAGGAAAAATATGGACCATTGCCATCAGGACATATTCTCGCATAAATAAAAAGGTCTTTGTTGACCGTCTGCAGTCCTGTCTGATTCTATAAACACCACTGTCCGTCTATTTAAGAAAATGGAGGAGATACAGGAAACTCTGAATGTAATCCTGCCCAGATATCTGGGATCAAAGACGACTTAAAGAAGATCAATAACAAAGTTAGCACCCTAGAAGCTGAAAACGAAGCCCGTAACCCGGTGGTTATCCCTCAGGTGCCCTTAACGTGCCCTCACAATGGAGTTGAGCTGAAAGAAACTTTTTCGCTCCCGGATTGCGGTAAGGAACTTTAAACTTTTGAAGGTCAGCCTGAGAGGTATGTCTCTTGGGTGAACCGTGCACAGGCAATTCTGTCGATTACGAAGTAATTAAAGGGAGGCCTCTGTTCCGCGCAATAGTCTGCCACATCGACAATAAAAAAGAGGCGGAGCCGAAGAGGCTCTCGACTCTTACGGGGTGCCAGACGATGACTACAAGAGATCAAGAGAGTTCTAGCGTTGCATTACGCGGATAAGCGCGATGTGCGAACGCTAGAACACTAGCTTAGTTTACTTAGCCAGGGTAATAAAACCTTTGAGGAATACTTTTTTGAGGTGAATAAATACCTTTCTCTTATCCTCAACGGATTAAAGGGTATGGGACACTCAATGGAGGTAGCTAGAGCCTTGTCTGAACAATCAAGGGACAAGGCCCTTGACGCTTTTATTCTAGGAGTCGGTAACGATGCCTCTAGGTTACTAGTTATGCGTAGACCAAAAGATTGGCAGGAAGCCTACTTCTTTTGTAAGGAGTATGTACTAATATGTATCTCACATATATCGCCATCCCCGTCTTCCTATTTAATCAGCGAATTACGAACAGACCTTACTTAGCAACTAAGTGTGCCTCTTTCGCTCAACTGCTGTGCATTGCAAAATTTGTATGAACATTCTAATAACTGTACATGCATGTACAACGGGCAATATTGACCCATTTTACGACATACATATATAGCATTTGGTTAGCCGGGTCCCTTGCCCGATAATGCTGCTGAGGAACTTTGTATGCTATGTCAGCATTTGGCCGGATGCGGTGCTCCAGTTGCCATCTTTCCGGTTCGGTGTCCGACGATTTGTTGAAAGCATGCGGATTAAGGGAGTGGGGTGGTAACTCCTGCGCCTATTACGAGTTTGCTGGTTATATGTTTAAGAAAACAAAACAAAACTTGTGGTTTTTAGTTTAAATACACTTTTTTTTCGCAATTTTAGAAAGAATGACCAGAGCCCTTGATGTCCGTGGTTAACCCTTTATAATTGCGATTAAAATATCACTTAGAACCGAAACTGTACCAGCGGGCATTTGGTAAGGTAATGTTATTATGTTCCCTAATATTGCCCAGAGAAAGACAGAGGGATTTTGCGGCCATGCCATAGGTATTTAAGAACTACAATATGAACTATAAAAAAAGATTTTTGTGATTATTTATTTTATTTACAGATTTTTTTTTCAACTTTGGGTGATTCTAGAGTTTTTAATACACGTAGGTTTGCCAAATGCTGCACTTAACTGAATCGAAGATTCACCTGAAGACGCGTGCCTGGGTTTTTAAGGGGAAAATGGGTATAAAGAAAGCAAACTATTTAACGGAGTTTGTCTGTTTTTATTTTATAGTTCTATGTTCCGCTATTGTTGTGACTTGTTTTGGAAGGCGGAAAACGAACTGATTTCGTTCATGCGGCAGACAAAATCAAGGTTTTCGTGAGCTTTTTGGCAGTTTACGTGAATTTGCCGATCAGTTCTCTGCGTTGGACAACTCATTTAATAACCTTAAACTATTGAATGAGTCGCCCAAACGCAAGAAATCTGCTCAAACTTCTCTCGCTATCTTCAGATACTTCGTCCTTTCCTTCTATCTGGGTGGAATCGTTTATTATTCCCTTGTTTAAGATAATCAGCAAGTCTGATACAAGCAATTAAAGAGGTATCTCAAAATTTGAGTTTGTATGTGTTGTGTAACATTTCCGTAGATCGGTTATATCGCGTGCTCAGCACCGATTTATGGAACGTCGATCAATTACGACGAATTTGCTCGAGCTGTTATTAAAGTTTTTCTGAAAAATATTCTGATTTATATATACTGGCTAGCAGACCCCTATGCGCTTCGCCAAATCGCCGCATGCAGTCATAAAATGCAATGAGAAATCATAGAAATTTCAATCAAAAATATTTGGATAAACTATATTTTTCGTCTATCCATTTGTAGCGTACACAAATAAAGCGTTTGAAATGCCAACTTTTGAACAAGCCACGTATAGCTGACCGTGAAAAAAACACGGCTCTTCGAAATTCATACTTGAAGCGTTTGCCCTTGTGCCTTATTAATGACATGACATGACAAATGACAGACGCACTGGGACTTGCACTCGCTTGCATTCAATGGCATGTCTGTTGGTATAATCGGAATACGCGGAATGAGCACAATTTCTCCTTTCGCTTTGCCATTTAATATTGTTCAATTAAATTCGGTTTAATTTTCTTACAACCAATCTGTTGCCTTTGCACAATTTTGTTGCATTTAGCTTCCGCAATTATTTTAGAGCCGATTCTTAAATTCAAACGATGGGGTGCCATACGAGAGGGTTCTAGGGAATTTAAAAATTCAACTGGATAATTCACTGCATCATCTTTAAGATTTTGGTTTTTAATTTTTGATAACCTCGAAGAAATTTTTATGTGATGTTCCACATTATCTTATCATCTTGAATTGTCTCTTACATTTTTGTTGCACCAAAAGAAGTCATTTGAAATGATACATAATATTCTTGATTATGAGACAAAAAGTGTCGACGTTGATGACATTCCGAAAATCAGCGAACGTAGTGGATCGGGTAGAGATTCAAATTTTGAGTATTACAATTTGCCGTTAGCACAGCACATGCCATCTGTTTCATTTTCTGCCCGTCATTCCACCACTTTAGCCATATGCACTGAAATCAATCGCACTATCGTAATTAAAAGTAGCAAGAAGCGTTTGTTGCAAAACATGATTTCCAGCTTGCTTTGGCCAATTTCGAGGTGGCTGGCTATGAAGAGATCGATTATTGGCATTAATTTGTGCAGGCTGTGCTTTACTTTGCAATCTTCTATTCGACGATAAAAAGAAGTATTACATGTACGGTGCAATATAAGCATGCCTAAATCGTGTCATTTTTTTTTGCTGTATGATGAAAATTGAGGCACGATTAATTTATGAAATTTGTACACATACTTTGCAATAACGAAATAATAATAATAATAATCTTCATTATTGTAGGTTGAACTATGCTCTTTATTATACGTTTAGGGAATTATGCTCGACTACAATATATTACTTTAGCAACAAGTCTTTAGTAAAATCAACTGCAACACCATCAACATCAACTCTATGCTCAATACCGACAGCGGTGTACAAGACCACAACATAAGCAGGCTAGTAATCAGCCAAAAATAAATCGCACCAACGCTGCCATTGACTCAAGTTCAATTAAGTTTGCACTACTGGATGACTGTCGAGTGTTGGAACAGGAGCAGAAGAAGATAAAGCCGCCACCAATATATATACGTGAGAAAATCTCAAATGCGCTCGTTAACAAACTAGTTGCAATTATCGGAGAAGAAAAATTCCATGTTATACCTCTTACTAAGGGCAACATACAAGAAACAAATGTACAGACTCCGGATGAGTCTAGTCACCGATCAGTGGCCAAGTACCTGGACTAAGCTGGGAAGAGTTACTATACCTACCAGCTGAAAAGTGTACAAGGATTGCAGGTTGTCATTATAAGAAAAGAGTCATCAGTGACCTCATCCGAAATTATCGCGGCACTAAAGGAAAATAACTTCAACGCCAAAACGGTGATCAACATTCTCAACAGGAACAAAGAGCCGCAGCCACTCTTTAAAGTCGAACTGGAGCCATCGAGTCAGAAAAACAACAAAAATGAGGTACATCCTATTTATAAGCTCCAGTTTTTACTGCACCGAAGAATAACCGTAGAAGAGCCACACAAGCGCAGGCAACCTGTGCAGTGCACCAACTGCCAAAAATATGGCCACACCAAAGCGTACAGCACCCTAAAATCCATCTGCGTCGTTTGCAGCGATGCCCACAGTACTGTAAACTGTCCTAAGAATAAAAACGACAGTTCAATTAAGTTATGCAGCAACTGTAAGGATGTTTTCTCAGGCTAGGGTACAACTCTCAGTCTAGCCGGGGTCTTTAAAGCAAAATTTATAAATAACTAGGACTACTATGACGTTTAGAAAGAGAGGGGAGGGGTCACTGGCAAATTAGAGAAATGCTGAGACTGTTGTCGGGCACAGCGAACATACCCTCTTCACGCGTACACGTGGTCCACTACTCGTGAACTACGCAGAAAGGTATTTTCCCCGTGCCTGGCACTCTGTCCGCGTTTTCGCTGCTCACCTGGTCGGCTGCAGGTCGTGGGGAAAGCTCGTGTCGACGGGTACTGTCGCCTGCACTCCCACAAATCGCTCATGGTGTATTGCACCACGCTGCACTTGTAAAGACACGCTCGTGTACCCCGTGTCAACTATCGTTTCACTCACGACCCGCCCCGCGACTGGCCGTTCGCCGTACGGAACGCCCGTGACCGCAGGTACTTTCACTTATGTTCCCAAAGGTCGCCCGGTGGTGTATTGCACCACACCGCAACCCGTTAGAACACGCTCTTGTATCCACTTTGCCAACTAACTTTCACTTACGGCCCGCGCACGACCGGCCGCTTTCGCCGTTATGGGGCGCCCGTGTCCGCAAACACCCTTGCTTGTGCTCCCACAAGTCGCTCAGTGATGGTATTGCACCACACCGCAACCCGTTTCTGGACACATATTCGAGTATTCGCTTGTCAACTAGCGATCTCTCACAGCACAGCACAGACCCTTGTGGGCGCACACGCGAAATTCCCTGCTCACAAGTTTACAAAAGAAAGTAATTAAATATTGACCGCCTGCTCAGTTAAAATGCCTACGCATTGTTTATTCTTTTCTTTTCTTCACAAATTTTTGCTTTCTTTATTATATTACAGATCTACACTTGTCCACCCTACACTTTTCCCTAACGGGCTTTTCCATGCTTGTGTCCCTACTTTTTCTGTGTCCCTGCCTACCTCGCACCATACGTTGCTTCCTGCGCTGCCTGCGGTCGCTGCCTATGCTCGGCCGATCGTCAGCGAACTTGCGAACTTGTCGCTTTGCCTAGCCTGACTCCCTGCGTGCCTAGATCGGCACGCGACTTCTAGCTTCGCCTAGTTCGGCTCGCGACTTATCCCCTGCATCGATCCGTTCGTGTTTTTCTGCTGCGTCCACGACTTCGTCGGCTTCGTGCTGCCAGCATGCTTCTGCTCGCTTCGCGCTGCCTGCCTTCCTTTGTTCGTTTCGCGCTGCTCGTCTGCCTTTGCTCGCTTCGGTTTGCTTCTGGAATTTTCGGAACGCCGTTACACACGCGCTGCTCAAAACTTGTATGGACGCCGTTACACACGCGTCGCCGTTGTCGAGTCGCCGTTGCTTGTGTGCATGGGCGCCGAACATCAGGCGTTTACTTGCAATTGTACCCTGCGTGCTTGACTTGCCTATGCCTCTGCCTATGTCTCGCCTATGCCTTTGCCTATGTTTCGCCTATGCCTTTGCCTCTGCCGTTGCTTATGCCTCTGCCTATGTCTGGCTTATTTTATTTATTTATTTATTAATTTATTTATTTAACGTCAACTAAGAGCAGCAGTCGACTCAAAGACTAAAATATAATAAAATTACAAATTTAAATTTAAATTAAAAATATAAGTATAATTTAAGTTTAAGGTAAGTATATTATTTAAAAATATTTTTTTTTTGTTTTAAATTATTTTATTATTAATTAATCATTAAATTTTTTATTTAATTTATTTAATCTGGGAGTGAAAAGATAATTTTAGTTGATCCAACATTTGTTGCAAAGGATTGGGGAAACCCAGAAAACCCAATCAGATCGAAAGAAGTGAGGAAGGTAGATTCAGTAAAAGAAGTCTGTTAGTATAGGAAGGTAGTCTTAAGTTTGAATCCCAATTAAGTCCACGCAATGCGAAAATCAAAAAGTTCTTCAGAACGGATTCAATGCGGTCCTTGTAGGTTGAAAACTGAGGACACCAAACACATGATCCATACTCGAGAATAGGACGCACAAGTGAGGTATAAAGGGTCTTAGTTATATAAGGATCGTTAAAATCCTTAGCCCACCTCTTAATAAATCCGAGTACACTCATAGCCTTATTGACTATGGACGAAATGTGCGTCCAGGCGTACTCCAAGGTCGTCCACAGAGGTAATTCTTTCCAGAGGACAACCACATAAAGTGTAAGATTCGTACTTAGGACTGACACGTTCAGATTTAATAGGTTTGCACCACACCAACTGTTAAAACTATTGAGGTCGGCTTGAAGGGATGAATGACAGGAGGCGTCTTTAAATTGAAAACAAAGCTATACATCATCTGCATACATAAGAGTACGCGAATTATGTATGGCTGAAGGAAGGTCATTGATGAAAAGCGTAAAAAGAAGGGGACCTAAATGGCTTTCCTGAGGAACACCAGAAGTAACTTGAATAGGGTCAGAAAGAACATTTTTAAAGAAGACTCTTTGTGTTCTGTTAGCCAAATAACTTATAAGCCAGCTTAAAAGATTTCGTGAGAAACCAATAATGTTTAGTTTATGTGCAAGAAGGGAGTGATTTACTGAGTCAAATCCATTACTGAAATCAGTATAAATGACGTCAGTTTGAAAAATTTGCTGAAAGCCTTTTATTATAAAGGATGTAAGCTCAAGCAAATTTGTCGTGGAGGAACGACGTTTTAAAAATCCGTGCTGACAAGGATAAATAACGGATCTACAGAAATTCTGCAAGTGAGGAGTTATGACATTCTCGAAGAGTTTAGGAATAGCCGACAATTTTGAGATACCTCTATAGTTTAAAGCATCAAACTTGCTGCCCTTCTTGTGAAGCGGTAAAATGAAAGATTCCTTCCATATGGAAGGAAAGGTGGAAGTTTTCAGGGACAGCGAGAAAAGTTTGAGCAATAGCTTAGATAGAGGATCGGCACAGTATCGAAGTACGCAACTAGGAATTCCGTCAGGACCAGGTGAAGGAGTTTTATCAAACATAAATCCCTGAAAATCGAACTTTCGTTTAATTGTGGGGCGAAAATGCCAGTTGAACTGGGAATGGTGAAAGGATAAGAATTTACATCGCGTGTTTAAGTTGAATAAGTCGTTTGAAAGAACTTTGCAAACAGATCAGCCATGTCCTGGTCAGAATTTTCATTTGCACCTTCAAACTATAGCTTAGATGGATAGGCAGATGACTTACGCTTCATGTTAACAACATTTTAGAACTGTCTGGGATTTTGCCGGAACTGAATCCCGCAACGAGTCAAATAATTTTTGTAGCATGTAGTGTTGAGAGCAACAAAATTTGACCGAACAATAAGATATCTTGAAAAAATAGACGAGGAATAACATCTAGTATATTTTTTAAATAGTCTAGACTTTAGATTTTTAAGACTGGATAGTTCTTTAGTAAACCATGGGGGTTTACTCGAATGCCTCGGATAAGAAAAGGCACACAAATGTTAAAAAAGTTATTTAATGTTTTATAAAATAAATTAAGAGCCATATCCATATTGTTACATTGATACAAATTAGACCAGTCATAATTTGAAATTAAATAATTAATTTTATCAAAATCAGCTTTACGAAAACAACGCGCTCTCTTACACGACGTAACTTTTTTATCCAATACGTTCAAACCAGTTTCAAAAACAACCTCGAACGTTGGATTATAGGGATCTTCTGGTTGGGTAAGTGGGTGGACTCTAGTCAGAGTTACCATACTCTGATCGGAGACAAAGCATAAATCGAGTGTTCTATTTAGAGAAAAATCCATGCTGACAAGGATAAATAACGGATCTACAGAAATGCTGCAAGTGAGGAGTTATGACATTCTCGAAGAGTTTAGGAATAGCCGACAATTTTGAGATACCTCTATAGTTTAATGCATCAGACTTGCTGCCCTTCTTGTGAAGCGGTAAAATGAAAGATTCCTTCCATATGGAAGGAAAGGTTGAAGTTTTCAGGGACAGCGAGAAAAGTTTGAGCAATAGCTTAGATAGAGGATCGGCACAGTATCAAAGTACACAACTAGGAATTCCGTCAGGACCAGGTGAGAAAATTGGTTTTATCAAACATAAATCCCTGAAAATCGAACTTTCGTTTAATTGTGGGGCGAAAATGCCAGTTGAACTGGGAATGGTGAAAGGATAAGAATTTACATCGCGTGTTGAAATTGAATAGGTCGTTTGAAAGAACTTTGCAAACAGACCAGCCATGTCCTGGTCAGTATTTGCATTTGCACCTTCAAACGATAGCTTAGATAGATAGGCAGATGACTTACGCTTCATGTTAACAAAATTATAGAACTGTCTGGGATTCTGCCGGAACTGAATCCCGCAACGAGTCAAATAATTTTTGTAGCATATAGCGTTGAGAGCAACAAAATTTGACCGAACAATAAGATATCTTGAAAAAATAGACGAGGAATAACATCCAGTATATTTTTTAAAGAGTCTAGACTTAAGATTTTTAAGACTGGATAGTTCTTTAGTAAACCATGGGGGTTTACTCGAATGCCTCGGATAAGAAAAAGGCACACAAAAGTCAAAAAAGTTATTTAATGTTTTATAAAATAAATTAAGAGCCATATCCATATTGTTGCATTGGTAACAAATTGGACCAGTCATAATTTGAAATTAAATAATTAATTTTATCAAAATCGGCTTTACGAAAACAACGTGCTCTCTTACACGACGTAACTTTTTATCCAATACGTTCAAACCAGTTTCATAAACAACCTCGAACGTTGGATGATAGGGATCTTCTGGTTGGGTAAGTGGGTGGACTCTAGTCAGAGTTAACATACTCTGATCGGAGACAAAGCATAAATCGAGTGTTCGATTTAATGAATTTTGTAAGTGGTTGATCTAAAGCAGAGAAATGTCATGCATGCGTCAATAAGATCGTGTTGTTGTGAGGGCATCAGGAAATTTGCCTCATCACTTGGTGTCCAACTACACTCAGGTATGTTAAAGTCGCCAAGGACTATGAGGTGGTCTTTGTTAGATAACAAATTGAAGACATACTTTATTGCAAGCAAATGTTGAGTGTAGATAAGAATATCCGACGAAGGTGGGATGTACGAGCAGGTTATAAAAACCTGGAAGCCGGGAAGGTGTAATTTTACACAAATGAATTCAATATCATATTGAATCTCCGGGTGTACATGTTCTGACGCGATATCAGAATTTACCGCAATAAGAACACCGCCGCCCCGCCGATCATGACGATCAAACCTATAAGTTGTGAACTTGCTTGGGAAAATTTCAGAGCATAAAATCTCAGGTTTTAACCAAGTCTCAGTGAACACAAGCACATGGGATTCAAATGAAAGGCTATTTAAGAATAACGTAGGTAGCTTGCTACGCAGGCCCCTTACGTTTTGGTAGGTTAATGTTAAAAATTTTATTAGTTTTTTGAAGTCGCATTTTTGGAAGTGGTGGCCTGGTTTGGCAAAGGTAGTCTAATCGGTTGACGATTCTTTTTTTTCTTTGCTTCGAATTCTTTAACCACAATATGATCGGGCCAGAAATTACCTGAGCATATTTGGTTAAATAAATCATTAGAGACACTAATTTTAAAGGATGATATATCCCTTTCATATGAAAACTTAAATTGTTTCACCTTTAAATCTTGGGCTTGAAATTTGGCTTAGATAGCCATAACATCTGAAGATGTGAGATCAGGGGCTAGCCTCGAGACAAATATGTGCCTCTTCGGTGGAATTCCGGTGACAGGCTTAGGTGCCACAGATATAGGACCAGTGGGAGCAGGTTGTGCCGATAATCCCAAAGGCGAGCTTGCCTGAGGGACTATCGGTTGGGTATTTAGTATTTGCGGTTTCTTAGGAATAGAAATCGCAAATGAAGTATTGGGCAAAGGGGAAATGAGCTCCACGGGCTCAACAGAGACATTTTTCTGTGCTGCTGATCTCGTAACTACAGGTGTAGTAAACGATAGCAGCGGCAACGTCACTGGTGTGCTGAGTTGGTCAACGTTCTGAGGCTGACAGGCACTAGTTGACGGCTGCTCCTTTTGAGCTGATTTTTTGCGCTTGGGAGACTCATTTAGTAGCTTAAGGCTATTTAATGAAGTGTCCAGCGCGGAGAACAGATCGGCATGTTTGCGAAAACTACCAAACAGTTCCCTAAATCCCGTCCTAGTTTGGCGCATGAACGATACAAAATCGTTCTCAACCTCACGAGCTGTTCAGATTTAATAGGTTTGCACCACACCAACTGTTAAAACTTTTAAGGTCGGCTTGAAGGGATGAATGACAGGAGGCGTCTTTAAATTGAAAACAAAGCTTTATATCATCTGCATACAAAAAGAGTACGAATTATGTATTGCCGAGGAAGGTCATTGATGAAAAGCGTAAAAAGAAGGGGACCTAAATGGCTTCCTTGAGGAACAACAGAAGTAACTTGAATAGGGTCAGAAAGAGCATTTTTAAAGAAGACTCTTTGTGTTCTGTTGGCCAAATAACTTATAAGCCAGCTTAAAAGATTTGGTGAGAAACCAATAATGTTTAGTTTGTGTGCAAGAAGGGAGTGATTTACTGAGTCAAATGCCTTACTGAAATCTGTATAAATGACGTCAGTTTGAACATTTTTCTGGAAGCCCTTTATTATAAAGGATGTAAGCTCAAGTAAATTTGTCGAGGAGGAACGACGTTTTAAAAATCCGTGCTGACAAGGAGAAATGACGAATCTACAGAAATGCTGCAAGTGAGGAGTTATGACATTCTCGAAGAGTTTAGGAATAGCCGACAATTTTGAGATACCTCTATAGTTTAAAGCATCAGACTTGCTGCCCTTCTTGTGAAGCGGTAAAATGAAAGATTCCTTCCATATGGAAGGAAAGGTGGAAGTTTTCAGGGACAGCGAGAAAAGTTTGAGCAATAGCTTAGATAGAGGATCGGCACAGTTTCGAAGTACGCAACTACGAATTCCGTCAGGACCAGGTGAGAAAACTGGTTTTATCAAACATAAATCCCTGAAAATCGAACTTTCGTTTAATTGTGGGGCGAAAATACCAGTTGAACTGGGAATGGTGAAAGGATAAGAATTTACATCGCGTGTTGAAGTTGAATAAGTCGTTTGAAAGAACTTTGCAAAGAGATCAGCCATGTCCTGGTCAGTATTTGCATTTGCACCTTCAAACGATAGCTTAGATAGATAGGCAGATGACTTACGCTTCATGTTAACAAAATTATAGAACTGTCTGGGATTTTGCCGGAACTGAATCCCGCAACGAGTCAAATAATTTTTGTAGCATGTAGTGTTGAGAGCAACAAAATTTGACCGAACAATAAGATATCTTGAAAAAATAGACGAGGAATAACATCTAGTATATTTTTTAAAGAGTCTAGACTTTAGATTTTTAAGACTGGATTGTTCTTTAGTAAACCATGGGGGTTTACTCGAATGCCTCGGATAAGAAAAAGGCCCACAAATGTTAATGTTTTATACAATAAATTAAGAGCCATATCCATATTGTTACATTTGTAGAAATTAGACCAGTCATAATTTGAAATTAAATAATTAATTTTATCAAAATCGGCTTTACGAAAACAACGCGCTCTCTTACACGACGTAACTTTTTATCCAATACGTTCAAACCAGTTTCAAAACAACCTCGAACGTTGGATGATAGGGATCTTCTGGTTGGGTAAGTGGGTGGCTAGTCAGAGTTACCATACTCTGCTCGGAGACAAAGCATAAATCAAGTGTTCTATTTAGAGAATTTTGTAAGTGGTTGACCTGCAGTAGAAAAATGTCATGCAGGCCTCATATTGACGGCCTGCATGACATTTCGTGTTGTTGTGAGGGCATCAGGAAATTTGCCTCATCACTTGGTGTCCAACTACACTCAGGTATGTTAAAGTCGCCAAGGACTATGAGGTGGTCTTTGTTAGATAACAAATTGAAGACATACTTTATTGCAAGCAAATGTTGAGTGTAGATAAGAATATCCGACGAAGGTGGGATGTACGAGCAGGTTATAAAAACCTGGAAGCCGGGAAGGTGTAATTTTACACAAATGAATTCAATATCATATTGAATCTCCGGGTGTACATGTTCTGACGCGATATCAGAATTTACCGCAATAAGAACACCACCGCCCCGCCGATCATGACGATCAAACCTATAAGTTGTGAACTTGCTTGGGATAATTTCAGAGCATAAAATCTCAGGTTTTAACCAAGTCTCAGTGAACACAAGCACATGGGATTCAAACGAAAGGCTATTTAAGAATAACGTAGGTAGCTTGCTAAGCAGGCCCCTTACATTTTGGTAGGTTAATGTTAAAAATTTTATTAGTTTTTTGAAGTCGCATTTTTGGAAGTGGTGGCCTGGTTTGGCAAAGGTAGTCTAATCGGTTGACGATTCTTTTTTTTCTTTGCTTCGAATTCTTTAACCACAATATGATCGGACAGAAGTTAGCTGAGCATATTTGGTTAAATAAATCGTAAGGGCCACTAATTTTAAAGGACTCATTTAGTAGGTTAAGGCTATTTAATGAAGTGTCCAGCGCGGAGAACTGATCGGCAAGTTTGCGAAAACTACCAAACAGTTCCCTAAATCCCGTCCTAGTTTGGCGCATGAACGATACAAAATCGTTCTCAACCTCACGACACGCATCACAACAATAGTGCAGCCCGTTTCGCTTGGCTACAGCATCGGCCGTTGGGCCACTGAAGCCCGCACATTTTGCATGAGCAACGTTGTTGCAGATCCAACAACAAATACTTGCCTGAGCAGATGTAATCTGCTTTTGGCAGGTTTTCTTGAAACAAATAATTCCTCCTTCCATTATTAGGGGTGACCACTGTCAAAAATGCACACAACAAAAATAGAGAGAGCGGAAAGGTAATGCACACACAGAAACTGTGATAAGAAGAGCGCAGTAAGAGAGTTTGTGCTGAGATCAAAGAAGGAGTTAGTGAGAGCCCGAGAGAGTCGAATTTGCTCACGATAGTCGATGATTTTGCAGAAGCAATCACAGCGTTTCTAAAAATAGAAACGTAAACAAATTAAAATGAAAGAATAAAACGTAAAAACTCTTTTGCAAACAAGATTAGTTTAGCAAATTAAAAGAATGCACTTGCGTAGTAATCGGATTTCTGAATATCAGCAGGTTAAGTGATAATGTTAGTATTTTTTAGAGTTATTAAACACCGATTGCTTTATAATTTAACTAAGCTTCGGAGAGCAAGAAAAAAACGCGTCCGTTCACTTTGAAAGAGAATGAATGTATTTATGTCATTGCCTATGCCTTTGCCTTTGCTTCTGCCTATGTCTTTGCTACCACTTACTTAAAAGAAATATGGGGTATAATGAACTTATGGGTCAACTTAAAACTTAATAAATAACAAATGTGCCGCGCTTCATGCTTCGTCATACCCCATGAAAACAAATAACAATCTTGGTACTCCAGGTTCTACATGGCTTCCGCCGTTATGCTCACTAACCACGCTCGGTGATGGTCACCGCTTTTCGGCCGTTGACGCGTGCTCGGAATCGGACGCCGTCTCCGTCCGCCGACAGTGATACCGGCTTACGAGGGCGCCGCTCCAAATGGCCTTGTACCCGTTTTACCACTCTGCGGGGTAAGCGGTGGTCGAATGTGGGTATTCTCCATTCTCGCGGCGCGAGAATCCACTGTGTCGGATGCTTCCGCCCGGTAATGGGCAATCTCTCGGCGCGAATGACTGGACGCGCAGGTGGCCACACCGAATCCTCCTCCGACTTCTCCTCAGAGGACGACGGGAACGGTCCGGCCCGTACCTTCATGTACAAGCTCTTCCCTTTAAGGATACCCTTTAAGGGAGGCGGTGTGAGGATACGCCAAATACGTGCTGGGGGGGAAGACCGGCCCGTCCCCCGTCGCACCAGCCCGGCTTGTAGTCGGTCTCTCCTCTTCGGGTGGCCCGCCCGACTCCTTCGTGGCCCTGGGTGGCGCAGGTGCTATTCCCATGCTAGTTGATTCGCTGATTGGCCCAACTCCTCGAGATAAAACCCGCACGCGGGGTTTTCGGCGGCACCCGCGAGGCAAGGGCCCACAAATCCTTGGGTTGCGAGGAAATCATTTACCCTTGGGAACAACTCCTCCGTCTCCATGGCGTTGTTGGGGTCTTCGGCGGGTTGCTCCTCGGTGCCAGGCGCCGCCACGTCCGGGACCCACACCTCTGTCTCGGTGGAGTCTGTGCTGGTGGTCCCAGGCTGCGGTATTAGTGGCGGCATGTCCTCGGTTTCCCACCCTTTAAACATGATATCCAAAACTCCCTCATCTGCCGGACGCTGCTCCGGTGGGAACCAGTCGCGGTCCGGTTCGGGGCTATAAATTACAAACGAGTTACTTCGTGATTGTTCACCTAGTGGGTGCGAAGTTAAAAGTCCCTTCCTAACGTGGTGCGCCTAAGGCCTACGTCTATGTCTTAAATCTCTAATCCTGCCTATCCGCTTATTTTACATATTTCCTTGCCCCCCAGATACCTGGTGACCTTCGCTGGTCGTGTCCTCCTCGTGGTATGCCTTCAGGTTGTTCAGTCCTACGTTGCGTCGCTGCTTCGCCTTCACATCCTTCAGCCGTAGGATTGTAGTCGTATCGAGGTGCGAGTTTGGCGGCAAATCCGTCGACTGCTTTCGACAAGTGATGTTGTCGCAGCAGAACGAGATCGCCGATGGCTGGCTTCCTATCTCGACGGCGCAGGTTATAGTGCCGTCCTTGGATCGCACTCGCATGCTGCGCATTCTCGGCAACGGTCTTATATATTTCCTGTAGGTGTCGTTCCTTGTCCTTCGGTGTTCTGGATTCCGTTCGGATGATTGGAGTCACTTCCTCGTAGAGTGCTCCAGGCAACCGTGGCTCGCGACCTTTCACTAAATACGCCGGGCTAAATCCAGTGGTGTCCGAGGCACTGGTATTCATCGCCAGGCTGATTTCTGGCAGGTGCTCGTCCCACGTCCTCTGTTCCTCGCCTAGGTATTGCGCCACCATGGTTTTAATGGTGCGGTTCGCCCTCTCGGTAGGATTTTGCTGTGGTGTGTACGGTGCGGTGTGTTGTAAGTCCATGCCCAGTTGTTTGCAGAAACTCACGAAGATCCGACTCGTGAACTGTGTCCCATTGTCGCAGACGATGGGTACTCGGGTACTCCGAACCTGGCCAAAATTCGTTCTCGGAACGAGCGCATCAGGTGTTCCGCCGTTGCCTTCCGTAATGGAACCAGTTCCACCCACTTCGAGAAAGCGTCGAAGAACACCAAGAGCATGGTATTCCCGTGGGTAGAGCGCGGAAGTGGTCCCACGAAATCCGCGCACAGAACGTCGAAGGGTGCATGTACCTGCCGGGTGTGCATCCGCCCTGGAGGTTTCAGTTGGCTCACCTTGAACTTTTGGCAGGTCTCGCATTTCTGGACGTATCGGGCTACGTCTCGATAGATTATTGGCCAGTGGTACCGCTGACGGACCCGGTTCAGGGTTTTCCGTACTCCCTGATGTCCGGCGGCGGGTATGTCGTGACACTCCCTAAGCACTCGCTGGCATAGTGGCCTGGGTACGCTAAGCTTCCACGGCGTGTAGTCCTCCTCGTCAGGTCGAAATCCTCCTCGTCGGTACAGCTGGTCATGACCAGTTGGAACATGTTCCTTGATGAATTCCGGGTATTTCTCGGGTTCCTTCTCCAGAAGATCCAGCATTCGGGTGATCCACGGACACTACAGGTTCTCCTGCGTGGCTTGCTGTAGCGTTTCCAATGGACGTCTGGACAGAGTGTCGGCTACTACGTTCTGGTCCCCTCGGCGGTAGTGTATGGTGAAACGAAATTGTTGGAGCTCCAATGCCCAGCGTGCGATCCTTCCAGTGGGGTCTATGCTGTTTAACCATTTAATCACATCGAACTCGTAACCCTCCAAATAGCACCGCAACTTCCTTATGGCCTATACAATAGCCAAGTATTCCTTTTCCGTCGTGGAGTACCGACTCTCGGCAGATGAAAGACGCCGGTTCGCGTACGCGATAACCCGTTCGGTTCCCTGGATCTGCTGTGTCAGGACCGCTCCCAGTCTAATGTCACTCGCATCCGTTTGCAGGGTGAACCGTTCACCAAAGTCTGGGCAGGCTAATACTGGTCCTTCCGTGAGACTGGTCTTTAATGCTTCGACCGTTCGTTGATGCTCCTCACTCCAGATCCACGGCCGACCCTTCTTCAATAATGGTTGCACCAATGTGGCAAAGTTGGGCACAAACCGCCGGTACCAGGAAGCGATACCTAAGCATCTCCGCAACTCCTTAACCGTAGTTGGGGGCTGCAGCTCCTTGATCGCGGCGATCTTGCTTGGATCGGTGTGGATTCCACCGTCGCTTACCTGGTGCCCCAGGTAGATGATGCTCTGGAAGACACTGCACTTGGCCTTATTCAGGCGCAAGTTCGCTTCCCGAAGCCTCCGGAACACCTCGCGAAGGTTGTCCAAGTGCTCTTGCAAAGAACGTCCCACCACGATAATATCATCAAGGTAGGCGAACGCATGCGGCTCCATGTCTGGTCCGATGACTCCGTCCAATGCTCGCTGAAATGTCGCCGGGGCCGAGTGTAATCCAAGTGGCATCACCTTCCAGTGGAAGAGCCCTCTGCCAGGTACCGTGAACGCGGTGTATTCTCTGCTGCTCCGGGTCATAGGTATCTGCCAATACCCGCTCTTCAAATCCAGCGTGGATCTTAAGCTTTTCCAAGATGTGGTTAATCCGTGGTAATAGGTGAGCGTCGGGGATAGATTTCGCATTGAGTTGGCGATAATCCACGCACATCCGCATCTCACCCGTCTTTTTACCCACAAGTACAATGGTTGCACTGTATGGGCTCCTGGAAGGCTCGATCCTACCATCTCGCAGAAGTTCATCAACTTGCTCGTTGATGATCTTCTGCATGGCCGAATTTTTAGGGTAGTATCGCTGCTTAATTGGATACTCGTCCCGCATCGTGATGGTGTGCTCCGCAATGGGTGACATCCCCACCAAACGGTCGAATTTCGCTAGATCCGACTGTAGAAAGGCCTCCACCAGTTCTTCGGCTGTCGCTGCTTCTGTCTCCCGTGTCAAGACGCCTCTCAACTTGGCATGATTGATCGTAGACGTGGTTTTACAGCGTCGCCGTTTAGTCCGGGCTCCTAAGGTAGTTCGGTCCTCTACTCCGCCACGTTTTGGAGTATGGTCCCTTCCCCCCGCTGGTTAAACCCCTCTTGTGATCCTTGTTGTTCCGCTGCTGCTTGCTCGTGCGCCTCGTGTCCTGGCTTGGTGGTTCGTTCCTCTTCTCCACCTCGTCTTGGAGTATGGTCCGTCCCGTCGTGCTGGGTAAACTCGTCCTGTGCTCTCTGTTGTTCCTCTGCTGCTTGCTCGTGTCCTGCCTTGGTGGTTCGATCCTCTACTCCGCCTCGTCTTGGAGTATGGTCCGTCCCGTCCTGCTGGGTAAACTCGTCCTGTGCTCTCTGTTGTTCATCTGCCGCTTGTCCATGCGCTTCGTTTCCTGTCTTGGGTGACCTGAATGGGTTCCTCCGTCGTGCTGTGGGGCAAACCGGTGGTAAGACCGCGTCCTTGTTGTGGTCTCGGATCGCTGCATCCTCCGCTGCTCGCCGGGGTGTTCTGGCCGTCGGTGCTGCCGCCTCTAATGTGTTTCGCTTCGATACCGCACAGGAAATCCATCCCCAGGATCACGTCGTCCAGAATGACCGGTAATAGCAATATTGGCACTGTGGTCTCCTTCTGTCCGAGCTGTATACTCACCCGCAAAGCTCGTGTCAACTCTCAGTCTAGCCGGGGTCTTTAAAGCAAAATTTATAAATAACTAGGACTACTATGACGTTTAGAAAGAGAGGGGAGGGGTCACTCGCAAATTAGAGAAAGGCTGAGACTGTTGTCGGGCACAGCGAACATAACCTCTTCACGCGGAACTACGCAGAAAGGTATTTTCCCCGTGCCTGGCACTCTGTCCGCGTTTTCGCTGCTCACCTGGTCGGCTGAAGGTCGTGAGGAAAGCTCGTGACGACGGGTACTGTCGCCTGCACTCCCACAAATCGCTCAGTGGTGTATTGCACCACGCTGCACTTGTGAAGGCACGCTCAACTAACGTTTCACTCACGACCCGCCCCGCGACTGGCCGTTCGCCGTACGGAACGCCCGTGACCGCAGGTACTTTCACTTATGTTTCCACAGGTCGCCCGGTGGTGTATTGCACCACACCGCAACCCGTTAGAACACGCTCTTGTACCCACTTTGCCAACTAACGTTCACTTACGGCCCGCGCACGACCGGCCGCTTTCGCCGTTATGGGGCGCCCGTGTCCGCATACACCCTTGCTTGTGCTCCCACAAGTCGCTCAGTGATGGTATTGCACCACACCGCAATCCGTTTCTGGACACAAGGTCGAGTATTCGCTTGTCAACTAGCGATCTCTCACAGCACAGACCCTTGTGGGCGCACACGCGAAATTCCCTGCTCACACGTTTACAAAAGAAAGTAATTAAAATATTGACCGCAAGTTCAGTTAAAATGCCTACGCGTTGTGTATTTTTTTTTTTTCTTCACAAATTTTTGCTTTCCTTATTATATTACAGATCTTCACTTGTCTACCCTACACTTTTCCCTAACGGGCTTTTCCATGCTTGTGTCCCTACCTGGTCTGTGTCCCTGCCTACCTCGCACCATACGTTGCTTCCTGCGCTGCCTGCGGTCGCTGCCTATGCTCGGCCGATCGTCAGCGAACTTGCGAACTTGTCGCTTTGCCTAGCCTGACTCCCTGCGTGCCTAGATCGGCACGCGACTTGTAGCTTCGCCTAGTTCGACTCGCAACTTGTCCACGACTTCGTCGGCTTCGTGCTGCCAGCATGCTTCTGCTCGCTTCGCGCTGCTTGCCTGCCTTTGTTCGCTTCGCGCTGCTCGTCTGCCCTTGCTCGCTTCGGTTTGCTTCTGGAATTTTCGGGACGCCGTTACACACGCGCTGCTCGAAACTTGTATGGGCGCCGTTACACACACGTCGCCGTTGTCGAGACGCCGTTGCTTGTGTGCATGGGCGCCGAATATCGGGCGTTTACTTGCAGTTTGTACCCTGCGTGCTTGGACTTGCCTATGCCTCTGCCTATGTCTCGCCTATGCCTTTGCCTATGTCTCGCCTATGCCTTTGCCTATGCCGTAGCTTATGCCTTTGCCTATGTCTTGCTTATGTCTTTGTCTTTGCTTTTGCCTATGTCTTTGCCTTTGCTTCTGCCTATGTCTTGGCTAGCACTTACTTAAAAGAAATATGGGGTATAGTGAACTTATGGGTTAACTTAAAACTAAATAAATAACAAATGTGACGCGCTTCGTGCGTCGTCACACAACTGTGGCGAAAAACACACAGCCAACTGGCAAGGATACATTGTTTACAAGCAAATCAAGAGTCGCATAAACAAACGAGTGGATTCAGCTTGAGATCGTAGCACACCAACAATTCACAAAATAATGGAACCGACTACAACTAACATCCCTTCGTCTGCCAGCTACCGAGCAATGCCAAATTCTTCCTTTGCAAGTGTACTAAAATCAGGGATCCAAGTACCAACAGCAGTCATCTCCAGCGTCCAGCATAAAATTAACCAAATAAACACAAATAAACACACAGAACATGCAACAGCAGTCAATTGGCGTTGAAGCGATTATGCTTTCGATGCAGCAAAGCATGAAAGGCTTCATGACCTTCATGCAAGAAACTATGCAAGAGCTTATGAGGAACCAAAACATCCATATTCAAATGCTCGTTTCTTCTAAAAAAGGATACTGACTTATAATAGCTACCTGGAACACTAATGGCGTTTCGCAGCACAAGCTAGAACTTGCTCAGTTCTTAGCCGACAGAAACATTGACGTCATGCTACTCTCAAAGACTCACGTTACCGAAAAGTAAAACTTCCAAATACCAGCATATCAATTTTACTTTACGAATCACCCGGATGGCAAGGCCCATGGAGGCACTGGCATACTAATACGATTGCGAATTAAGCACCACTTTCTTGATAATTGGCAAGAAGACTGCTTACAATGAACGTCAATAAACCTCCAATGCCATAACGGTGCTCTCACTCTGGCTGCTGTCTATTGCCCACCTCGCTTCACAATCTCTGAGGAAAAATTCACAACACTTTTTGACTCGTTTGGTGAAAGGTTTGTTGCAGCTGGTGACTGGAATGCCAAGCACATGTACTGGGGATCTCGGATATCGAACCCTAAAGGAAAACAGCTGTACAACGCAATCATCAAACCGCAACGCAAAGTAAACTATGTTTCGCCGGGAGCGCGGCCAGCAGATCCTATGAAGCTTCCAGATTTGATTGACTTTGTCATCACAAAAAGGGTATCCCAATCAATGATTACAGCTAAGGCACTTCCAGAACTCTCATCGGATCACTGTTCGGTGCTCTTTCATCTTTTGTACCAGCTACAACACATCGAGCGACCGTATAGACAAGCAACAGGACCAACTGGGCGAGGTACAAAAAATATGTTTGTTCCCATACCGGCTTTTCTAACCCCCTGGAAACCGAGCAAGACATTGATCAGTTTGCTGGTGATATAGAATCAATACTTGTTGCAGCAGCAAAAGCGTCAACTCCACAAGACAACCATGTATGCAGTATAAAGTTTAACAAGACACGTAGAGATACTGAACTGCTTGTGCTTGAAAAACGACGACTTCGAAGGGAGGGGAAGGAGCACAGATCACCTGGCGCAAAGAGTAGATTAAAAGCAGCTTCTCGCAGACTTACCAAAGCGTTTAAGAAAGAAAAAGCGGACGCACAACTAAGGTACGTCGAGAATCTCACGTCCACAGGCACAAAGAACTCGCTGTGGAAAGACCACAGGAACCACAGGCACCAACATAAACGGTTGTACCTCTCCGTGGCTCTACCGGAAACTGGTCTCGCAGGGACACGGACAGAGCAAGAGTCTTCGCTAATCATCTTAAAATAGTATTTCAACCAAATCCAGCCACTAACTCAAAATCCCAGAATTTCGGCCAAGCGAGATAACGAAAGTCATTAAAGAGCAACTGAAGACTGGAAAATCGCCTGGCTATATCGCCTTCCAATGTCGATAAGTATTTTCTCTAAGTAGTTTTCACCCAGCCAGTTTATTTTCGACAAATAAAAACCGGGAGCCTCCTCTAAAAAATTGAGCAATCCGGCCTCATTGCCAGAGTCACTATCATCGTCTATGCTAGCTACGGCCGCCGCCTGATCATTTTGCGCAGCCGTAGCCTTACTTTGTTGGTTTGTGTTATTTAACCTCTTCCAGCTCTGTTCTTTCATACGGTCAGTGTTACTACTTCTTTTCTGATTTTTATTGCCTTTAGAATTGGGGTCGCTGTTTTGGGGGCTCCAATAAGTCTGCTGTCTGAACATAAAATATGTGTAACCTTCCATGGGCTCTTACCGTAGCCTGTCAATAGGCTTACCGCCTGCTGAGGCCTACCCTAACCCTGTTTCTTCGCATGGTGTGGTTTCTTTCGGAAGCCCGCTCATTTGGACCCTGTCTATCATATTGGAGGTTCGGCTATTGCCTATTGCATATTGGCCTATTGCCCTCAGAAGCATGACTACTTTCTTTCATTGCTTTGGCATAGGAATAAGCAAACATACTTCTCTCGATGCTTGCCTCGGCTTCTACGGCTAAGGCTAGTGAGCCGCAAATCTTTGGGTTGCGCCGGAAACACTTGCTATCAAAGATCTCTTCAGACCTGAGATAAAGGCGTGAATCGCATCGGTTCTAGCCTCAGCATTAAGTAACGCGGCACCCACCACATCGTGTGACATAACGATTTTATTTGTCACAAGGATCAAACTTTTTTGTACCTTATCGGAATACTGCTTTAAGCTGAGGTCTCTCTGCCTGACCATTTCCAATTTCTGTCGCAAAATTCGAAGCGAAGTTTTATTTGCATAGGTAACATCTAGTTAAGCAATTATAGCGTCAAAATTCAATTTAACCGTACTACGCGACACCAAAAGCGCTCGTGCCGGGCCCCGAATTTTGTCACTTCACTTTTCCGGTATGGTCTTAAAATTTCATACTCGTCGACCGCTGGCTGTCGGCAAGCCACGTAAACACTATGTTCACCATTGAATTCTGTAATGGATTTAACAATGTCAAGCTTGACCTCGCACATAACACCGGGGTCTATACTTATTCGACTATATAGTTCTTCCTATGGGGTATCTACTTGTAAACTGTTCACTTGCTGTCTAATGGCATAACCTTCTGCTTGAAACACTTGCATTAGGCGGTTTTCCTGTTCGGCTAACGTGTTCCTAATGGCACCATCTATGATAGCACTAAACTGACTTGGGTCAATATTCATTGGGAATTCTTCTTGCAACTGTATTTTGTTTGTATACGCTATCATCACTATCGTATTCTTGTTTCATTTCTCTGTGTACATATTTTATCAGCCTTAGCAGACAAAATTGACACGCACTGTGCAGCAGCAAAAACAAAAACATTCCACAACAAGGGGAATGAATTCTGCGCTGGTATTTTGTGTAATCAGCATTTCGAGCTAACTCACTGTTTCGTTGTTTACGATTTGCACTTTTTTATATTTTAAAATTTTATGAGGTGGCTTCCTAACAGGTGTGTCTTCTTAAATCGTTGGGCGCCAGTTATTTGCCTCTTCCTTTGGGTATCCTGTTGAGGCGAAGGACTTGTTAGGCTGATTATGATGGAAGGCTTGATTCCGTCTTTTTTTGACTACTTTTGTATTTTCAACACTTACATATGTTTATTCATTCGAGTACATACTATATGCGTAAATACGCGCATACGTTTTTTGCAACTTTGCAGCGCGAGTTAAGTACGTATCCGTAGATCTTCTTATGTACAGCAAAGGTACTGTTGTTGGTGTTTTCGGTGGGTTGATGTCGTTGACAATATTGTCGATTAATATTTTCGCTTGAGCCTCTAGCAGTAACGCAAAAGCATGCCATTTATGCGACTCAAAGGATCACTTCCTGCCTAAATGTCCTCGTTTTTCCAACCCATCTCCCTCTCTCCGCTACAATGAAGCTAAGCGTATGTATCTATCCATTAACTGCCTTTGTAAAGGTCATGCCTTACAGCAATGTCGAGCTGGACATTGCAGACACTGCCAGCAGAAGCATCACACCTGCTGCATACAGGCCAAGTCCTTTCGATGTCAACTGCTTCCAATGCTCAGCCATCATAACCATTAAAAACAGAGTAGGTACTTTTATACCATGTCGTGCCTTGCTCGATTCAGGCCAAGTCCTTTCGATGTCAACTGCTTCCAATGATCAGCCATCATTAACATTAAAAACATACCAGGTACTTTTATACCATGTCGTGCCTTGCTCGATTCATCGATTCAGCATCACAACTGAATTTCGTCACCAGGCGACTGGCTAACCGATTGCAGTTGGTCACGCGAAAATCAGCAGTTTTAATTTTCTGAATAGATCTCGCTTGATCGGAAATACAGCGCAGCATTTTTGGCCGTTGTCGCACGGATGATGACGGACTAACACCCTCATATCGGAATCGACATAGCTAGCTGGATATGATCATAGCTAGGATGTCAACCTGACTTATATAGTCAAATGATTTTGGGAAATAGACAGTTGCTTTAAATCCACGTCAACAGCCTCGGACGAAGACATGATTTGTGAAAACTTGTTTCTGAAAAGGACAATACTCAGTGTGCTTACCAGCAAAGGAGGATCTGGATGCCCTTGAAGACTCATCGGGCTTGGAGACGCTTCAAGTCTCTCGAGTCTAGGTTTCAGAGGAACCGACAGCTGAAAGAGCAGTATTCAGCATTTTTTCAGGAATGCATCGACCTAGGACACATGTCATTAGCCTCCAGCCATCATGACGGACGGCGTTTTTATTTGTTTCATTACTGTGTAGAAAAACCGGTAGTTTTTGACGGATCAGCAAAAACTACAACTGGCGTATCTCTTAATTGCCGACCCATCCATTCAATCCAAGCTTTTTAAAATACTGATCAAATTTCGTTTCTTTAATGTTGCTATGTGTGGAGATATTTTCAATATGTATCGTCGCATGCGTATTTCGCTACTATATCAACGTCTGCAGCCTTTCTCGCAATTCGCGCTACGCATCAGCTGACCTACGATGAGAAACCATCATTTTCGCTTCCCGCAAGGATCGTCCGATAAGATTTCTACGTGGACGACTTGATTTCAGGTGGTGACTCCATCAAGGAAGCGTTGCGAATTTGACAGCAAGTCTGTTGCTCGCCAGATTACTATTTCCAATCTTGTGATTGAAGCAGAAGCTGATTGCGAAAGCTTATGCGACTATTAAACGCATTTGCTGTCTTCAAAGTCGAGAGTGGCTCCCTTACAAACATTAACAATTCCTAAACTCGAACTCTCTTCTGCAAAAATTCAAATGTAAAGATCATTGCTGAACAGATTCAACAATAGCGTTAGCATGGATGCGCCTCTCCCCTATCAACTATAATGTGTTTGTGGCAAACCGGGTAACGCAAATCCACGGCCTAACTAGAGGCATGGCGTGGCATCATGTCACATCGCAACTGAACCCAGCTAATGTCCTATCGCAGGATGCAACCCACTTTAATTAATCAACTCGCAACTATGGCATTATGGTCCATCCTTTTTACGCATTTCCATGTCAAGATGACCGAAAACGGTAGTGAAACTTCCAGAGCGACTAAGCCGAGTTCTCATTTCTGCGGCACACAAAGATATCGCAACTGATTGCAAGTTTCACAACTCCTCTGCAAAGCTGAAGAGAATATTTTCTAAAAACAAGAAAGCAAGGCTACCTTCGGCTTGCCGAAGGTTTTATACCCTTGCAGTTATACTAAATATAAAATACATTTGGAAAGCTGCTGGTTTCTGTTTTAATACAAAAACTCTGATTTCAGCCGATTGTTCCTATGGCAGCTATATGTTATAGTGGTCCGATTTTGATACAATTTTGACAGCAGATTGAAAACGTAATAAGAATAAGATTTGCCAAATCTTGTTGCAATATCTTGAAAATCAATAATACAGCAATAAGAAGCTTGTGTGCCAAGTTTCATGAAGATAGCTCAAAAACTGAGAGATTAGTTTGCGTTGCAACAGACGGACGGACGGACGGACGGACGGACGGACGAACGGACGGACGGACGAACGGACGGACAGACGGACATTCATTTTTCGACTCCCTTGGGGATGCTGATTCAGAATATATATACTTTATAGGGTCGGAGATGTCTCCTAAGGTGCGTTGCAAACTTCTGGCTAAAATTAATATACCCTCTGCAAGGGTATAAAAAGAGCTCTATCACACTGCGGAAAATGAAAGCGGGCTTTCCGATCTCATGATCCGAAACCATCCAGAAGATTCATTTCGTCGAGGACGACAATGGGTTTTTTTTTCCATACCGGCTTTTCTAACCCCCTGGAAACCGAGCAAGACATTGATCAGTTTGCTGGTGATATAGAATCAATACTTGTTGCAGCAGCAAAAGCGTCAACTCCACAAGACAACCATGTATGCAGTATAAAGTTTAACAAGACACGTAGAGATACTGAACTGCTTGTGCTTGAAAAACAACGACTTCGAAGGGAGGGGAAGGAGCACAGATCACCTGGCGCAAAGAGTAGATTAAAAGCAGCTTCTCGCAGACTTACCAAGCGTTTAAGAAAGAAAAAGCGGACGCACAACTAAGGTACGTCGAGAATCTGCTACGCATCAGCCCCAACCTCAAAACACACAACACACTCCCATCGCACCAATTTGGTTTTCGGGCAAAACATGGAGCCCTCGAACAGGTTAACCGCATCACAACAGAAATTCGCACGGCCTTTGAACATCGTGAATATTGCACAGCTCTATTCTTAGGCGTTGCACAAGCATTCGATAGAGTATGGCTGGATGGACTGATGTTTAAAATAAGCTTCTAAAGTCTTACCTATATAAAAGAGTGTTCGCGGTTAGATGCAGTTCAAGCACTTCAAGCGATTGTACTATAGAAGCCGGAGTGCCTCAAGGAAGTGTTCTGGGCCCAATTCTGTACACCTATACACGGCGGACATCCCAACAAACTACCAGCTAACGATATCCACATTCGCTGATGAAACTGCAATACTAAGTCGATCCAAGTGCCCAGTAAAAGATACGATGCAACTAGCACGCCATCTAACTTGTGTAGAACATTGGCTTGTAGATTGGCGCATTCGGGTAAACAAAGAAAAGTGAAAACGAGTAACATTTACCCTAAACAAACAAAGCTGCCCGCCCTTGGTAATGAATCACACGCGCATCCCACAAGCCGATAACGTAACATACTTAGGTATTCATCTGGACAAGCGGCTCACCTGGCGGAAACACATAGAGGCCAAGACGACGCACCTCAGACTAAAAGCAAGGGAAATACACTGGCTTATAAACGTTCGATCTCCCCTAAGCTTGGAGAACAAAGTCCTCTTATATAACTCCGTTTTAAAACCCATATGGACCTATGGCTCCGAGCTATGGGGCAACGCATCGAGAAGCAACATCGACATAGTACAGCGAGCACAGTCTAGGATTCTGAGAATAATTACTGGAGCTCCATGGTATCTTCGGAACGAGAATATACACAGAGACTTACAAATAAAACTTATCATTGAGACAATAGCAGAGAAAAAAGATTAAAATACTAGCCTCACATCCAAATCCTCTTGCAAGAAAACTTATTCGAGTATGCAGCCAAAGCCGACTGCACCAGAGCGACCAACCAGCCCAGCGTTAAATATGTTAGGCCACACATCATGAATCATTTCATAAAATGATATTTAGTTAGTTTAGAATAAGATTTGAAAACTTATTGTTTGTCTCTTAAGTTAAAGGTAAGATTCAATAAATAAGCAACACATTGGAAAAAAAAAGATTTCTTGGCATACTTTGGCGTGAGACTTTCGCGACATACAATCGTGCTTGAACCTATAAGTCTAAGCCCATTTTCCGAGGTAGACTCAAGTCGGCTATGCCGTCTAACGGTTGCTCCAAAGGTGCGTTCCCATTAAAATCTCCGAGGAGCATCTTAATGACATGCGACAGGCATCGGCTATACACTCGGTCGAGTTCTGTATAGAAAGCATCCTTAATGGCGTCGTCCTTCTCCACCGTTGGGGCGTGCGCACAGATAAGGCTGATGTTAAAGAATTTGGCAGCTACTGGGATCGTCGAAAGTCTCCCATTTACAGGTGTAAACTGTGAGACTCGGTGCCGTAGCCTGGCTCTTACGACGAATCCACAACCGAACTCGTGCCTATCTGTAGGACAGCTGTAATATATGCCACATTTTCTTCGCTTTATGCATCCCTTTCCATTCCATCTCATTTCCTGGATAGCTTTTATGTCAGCATTTAAATTGCTGAGAGTATCCACTAGTTGTTGGGTGGCACCAGGTCTGTACAATGTGCGTACATTCCAGGTGCATACTCTCAATTCATTATCCTTTTTGAATTTGCCGTAGTCATCAATGTTGCTCGGGTATCTATCCGAGGCCTCTCTTGCATTATTCACTGATGTGATATTTTCCTTGGGTGGATATCAAGTCCTACGCCAAAACCTTATTTAAGGACTAGGATCCCGCCGTGCACTTTACTTTATAACTCAGCGGATGCTAAGTTACAATCCAGGGAAACCAGAGACAAGGATCACACTGGCGCCCATCAAGTCGAACGCAGTCAGTAGCTTACCTTTTATACGTTTCCCCTAATTCCCCCATTATTCTTAGCTTGGGTATTATAATTTCAAATTTTTAAAAGGAAAACAAAATATGAGCAGCTATCTTAGGTTGTCCTTATGAACCACCCTCCTTTTAATAAAAACAGACGTTCCTAGGTCTGCCTGGATGGTCTCCTCAGAACAGAAAGGGATTAGCTTGTTGCCCAATCTTTTATTACTTTTTACAAATACCTTTTCCCCTACACCAAAGACCCTGTTTTGCTTCGATGCATAATTCCGATCTATCTGAGCCTTAGCTGTTTTGCTCCTAATGTATTCTTTGAATTTTTCGGTTGACGCGTAGATTACCTCCATCGGCTTCTTTCCGCTAAGCGAATGAATCCTCCGGTTGTACCTTACGGTCGCTTGCATTATGAGCTCATTAGTGTCTTCTTAAGGTATCTCTTTTTGATGAGCTACGCATTGACCACATTAATCCCGAATTGATTTTTCTATAGAGGCGTGATAAATTCTGATGCTACTTCATTGCCTTGATTTTGGGAAAGGAATTTACGGGGAATTGGCCGAGATACTATTGGTTGTGTGATGGCAAATTTTGAAAACTTATCGATACATGTTAAAAACTTTTTTTTTGTATCAGTAGAAAATATGTTGACGTGCATCATTTCGCCGGCATTTGTTAGAACCAGTGTCACACCGAGCTCTTGTTTCTTTGGATACCTATCGTACTTAGCTCTAGGGCATACCTTACAGTTGGCTATTACCTCCGTTACTAGCTTACACATTTTTGGGAAATAATTGTCGCACAGAATTTGTTTAATATTTTCTTGTGCATAACTTCCCAAGTTCCCATCCTATAGCGAGTAGCTCCCTCACGTTTGTGCCATCAGTTGTCTCGCATTCCTTTAGGGTTCTAGAAATCATAGTTATTGGCTTGCCTTCCTGTGAAGGCACAGCCCCAATGCCATGCACGAAAGCATCTGTCTCTAATTCAAAAGAATTCTTGACATGACGTCTTCTGATGCTAGAATATTTCTTAGCCAACCGAGCCATTCCTTAAGTAAGTTTGTGAGTGGTCTTGGGTTCCTCGAATTCTCGTATAGCGCGCACTTTTTCAGGGTCCGTTTGGGCTCCGCCCTTTGTTACAATAAAGCCCAAGTATTCTACGCTTTCTTTAAAAAAATGGGTTTTCCCTTTAGCCTTTCATGTTTGCGTCACAGAGTCATTTTAAAACCCAGTCAATATCTTCAGTTTTCTCCCAGACAGTTGCTTTTCGACAAACGGAAACCGGGAGTGTCGTCTAAAAAATTGAGCGATCCGGCCTCATTGCCAGAGTCACTGTCATCATGTATGCTAGCTACGGCTGCCGCAGCTGCCTCCTGATACTTTTGTGAGTCCTCAGGTTGAGTCTGTTAACTTATGTTATTAACCCTCTGCCGCCACTGTCCTGTCATGCGAACGGAGATATTACTTCTCATCTGATTTTTATTATAATCAGAATTTGGGTGCTCCTTTGGGGGTTCCAATTGGTCTGTTGTCTGAACTTAAAGGATAAGTCCACTTCCATGGATTCTAGTGGTGGCCTATCGATATTCTGGCCCTGTTTCTTCGTATAGTGCGGATTCCTTTCTGGGGCCCGCTCATTACCACCACTCTTACCCTGCCTATCATACTGGCGGTTTGGCTGCCTATTGCCCTCAGAAGTATGATTCCTCTCTTCCATTACCTTGGTATAGGAATTAGCGAACAGACTTCGCTCGTTGCTTGCCTCGGCTTCAGCGGCCAAGGCTAGTGAGGCCGGTAAATCTTTGGGTTGTGCGGGGAACACTATTGCTTTCAAATATCTCTTCAGACCTGTGATGAATGCGTGAAGTGCATCATTTCTTACTTCAGCATTGAGTATTGGATTTGAGTACAGCTTCTAATAAATGGAGTTTTTGTCGGATGTACGAATTGTCGCAACGACTGAGGTGTTGAAAGGCAGCGTCTCGTTATTTAACTATTTATTTATTTAACGTCAACTAAGAGCAGTCGACTCAAAGACTAAAATATAGTAAAATTACAAATGTAAATTTAATTTAAAAATATAATTATAATTTAAGTTGAATGTAAGTATATTATTTAAAAATATATATTGTTTTTCGTATTAAAATTTTTAATTATTAATTAATCATTAAATTATTTATTTAATTTATTAAATTTATTTATTTAATTTAATTTAATTTAATCTGGGAGTAAAAGGATAATTTTAGTTGATCCAACATTTGTTGCAAAGGAATGGGGAAACCCAGAAAACCCAATCAGATCAAAATAAGAGTGTTAATGGATTAAAGCGCTCGCAATGCCCGAGGAGCGCAGTAAACGAATAGGAAGGTCGCGAGATCGTTAACTTCTAGCCAGGTGGGAAAGTAGTGAAAGTTTAAGATTATTAGTCGATTGGCTGTTAGATATAATAAAGTAGTATTTATTGTAGTCCGAACATAATACCCTGAACGGTTCGTGCAGGGCATAGTTCGACCTACAACTAGGAAGAGTTAGTGGAATATAATTTCTTGTTAGACGGCAAGGGACAGAGAAGTGTAACCGGCTAACCAAGTCATCACTGTCAATGTCGCCTTTAATAAGGTTATTGATAAAAACCACACCAAGCATAGTACGCCGATTGGCTAAGGAAGGTAGATTTAGTAGAAGAAGTCTGTTAGTATAGGAAGGTAGTCTTAAGTTTGAATCCCAATTAAGTCCACGCAATGCAAAAATCAAAAAGTTCTTTTGAACGGATTCAATGCGGTCCTTGTAGGTTGAAAATTGAGGACACCAAACACATGATCCATACTCGAGAATAGGACGCACAAGTGAGGTATAAAGGGACTTAGTTATATAAGGATCGTTAAATTGCTTAGCCCACCTCTTAATAAATCCGAGTACACTCATAGCCTTATTGACTATGGAAGAAATGTGCTCAGAGAACTTGAGCTTAGCGTCCAGGCGTACTTCAAGGTCATCCACAGAGGTAATTCTTTCCAGAGGACAACCACATAAAGTGTAAGATTCGTACTTAGGACTGGCACGAGAGAATGTCATCAACTTGCTTTTTGAGCTGTTCAGATTTAATAGGTTTGCACCACACCAACTGTTAAAACTATTGAGGTCGGCTTGAAGGGATGAATGACAGGAGGCGTCTTTAAATTGAAAACAAAGCTTTACATCATCTGCATACATAAGAGTACGCGTATTATGTATGGCCGAAGGAAGGTCATTGATGAAAAGCGTAAAAAGAAGGGAACCTAAATGGCTTCCTTGAGGAACACCAGAAGTAACTTGAATAGGGTCAGAAAGATCATTTTTAAAGAAGACTCTTTGTGTTCTGTTGGCCAAATAACTTATAAGCCAGCTTAAAAGATTTCGTGAGAAACCAATAATGTTAGGTTTGTGAGCAAGAAGGGAGTGATTTACTGAGTCAAATGCTTTACTGAAATCAGTATAAATGACGTCAGTTTGAAAATTTTTCTGAAAGCCCTTTATTATAAAGGATGTAAGCTCAAGTAAATTTGTCGAGGAGGAACGACGTTTTATAAATCCGTGCTGACAAGGAGAAATGGCGGATCTACAGAAATGCTGCAAGTGAGGAGTTATGACATTCTCGAAGAGTTTAGGAATAGCCGACAATTTTGAGATACCTCTATAGTTTAAAGCATCAGACTTGCTGCCCTTCTTGAGAAGCGGTGAAATGAAAGATTCCTTCCATATGGAAGGAAAGGTGGAAGTTTTCAGGGACAGCGAGAAAAGTTTGAGCAATAGCTTAGATAGAGGATCGGCACAGTTTCGAAGTACGCAACTAGGAATTCCGTCAGGACCAGGTGAGAAAACTGGTTTTATCAAACATAAATCCCTGAAAATCGAACTTTCGTTTAATTGTGGGGCGAAAATGCCAGTTGAACTGGGAATGGTGAAAGGATAAGAATTTACATCGCGTGTTGAAGTTGAATAAGTCGTTTGAAAGAACTTTGCAAAGAGATCAGCCATGTCCTGGTCAGTATTTGCATTTGCACCTTCAAACTATAGCTTAGATGGATAGGCAGATGACTTACGCTTCATGTTAACAATATTATAGAACTGTCTGGGATTTTGCCGGAACTGAATCCCGCAACGAGTCAAATAATTTTTGTAGCATGTAGTGTTGAGAGCAACAAAATTGGACCGAGCAATAAGATATCTTGAAAAAAATAGACGAGGAATAACATCTAGTATATTTTTTAAAGAGTCTAGACTTTAGATTTTTAAGACTGGATAGTTAGGGTCGAAAATGCCTTGATTCTGCTGAACTCCATCTTTTTTAAATCGCTCTTGATTGTTGACGACACTACTATGTCATCAACATGGGTGAAATTGACATTATCGCAATTGTGGTACTGCAACATTTCTGTTGTGTCACCGTACTTGATCGTGTTAGTCTTTAAGTCCAATGCCGCCCCTACTTGTGTTAACAAGTCTAGGCCTATGATGGCATCGAACGCTTTTAAAGAATCTAAAAGAAACAAGTGGGTAAGGCTACAGTCGGGCGCCCGACAGTAAGATACCCTTCTACCAATTTTCTAAATCCGTTACAAACATGTAACCACTTTTATAGTTTCAAACAGAGAATTCTACATAAATACTTCTACTACATATAGCTTACTCACTCGCACTCACACAGCGACGCGCGTAAAGAGTAAAGCGACACGACGCAACGTCGACGTCGGCGTCAACTGCTCAAAGCAGCGCGTCGGCTGCTGCTCGTACCGAACATTTGTACTGAAAACGTTGACTTGAATAACTTCTGTGTTATTGGTTTAGCTTTATACACACCAAAGCAAAACGTTATGGGTTTAATACTTTGCATATTAATCGCAAATATCCGATTTGCGGGGGCGGTGGGCGTGGCATCAAACATTTGATTAAAACTTGATCTGCCCATGGTTTATAGGAACCTTACTGCCAAATTTGGTATCTCTAGCTTTTTTAATAGCTGAGACCTGTTGTCTCATACAGACGGACAGACGGACGGACGGACAGGCGGACAGACAGACGGACATGTCTCAATCGACTCGGCTAGTGATCCTGAGCAAGAATATATATACTTTATGGGGTCAGCCATGCCTCCTTATGCCTGTTACATACATTTTGCACAAAGTTTGTATACCCTTTTTTGACCATTTTCAATGGTCGAAGGGTATAAAAATTATGTCTTTTGTCCAAATACATATGTATATGTAACATTTTTAATTTATTTTTTTTAGAGCTATACACTACTACTCCTTTGAGCTCTTTTATGGGCTTTATTAAGTTTTTGGCCCTTCCAATGTCGATAAGTATTTTCTCTAAGTAGTTTTCTCCCAGCCAGTTCCTTTTCGACAAACAAAAACCGGGAGCCTTCTCTAAAAAATTGAGCAATCTGGCCTCATTGCCAGAGTCACTATCATCATCTATGCTAGCTACGGCCGCCGCCTGATAATTTTGCGCATCCTTAGCCTTACTTTGTTGGTTGGTGTTATTTAACCTCTGCCAGCTCTGTCCTTTCATACGGTCAGTGTTACTACTTCTTTTCTGATTTTTATTAACTTTAGAATTGGGGTCGCTGTTTTGGGGGCTCCAATTAGTCTGCTGTCTGAACATAAAATATGTGTAACCTTCCATGGGCTCTTACCGTAGCCTGTCAATAGGCTTACCGCCTGCTGAGGCCTACCCTAACCCTGTTTCTTCGCATGGTGTGGTTTCTTTCGGAAGCCCGCTCATTTGGACCCTGTCTATCATATTGGAGGTTCGGCTATTGCCTATTGCATATTGGCCTATTGCCCTCAGAAGCATGACTACTCTCTTTCATTGCTTTGGCATAGGAATAAGCAAACATACTTCTCTCGATGCTTGCCTCGGCTTCTACGGCTAAGGCTAGTGAGCCGCAAATCTTTGGGTTGCGCCGGAAACACTTGCTATCAAAGATCTCTTCAGACCTGAGATAAAGGCGTGAATCGCATCGGTTCTAGCCTCAGCATTAAGTAACGCGGCACCCACCACATCGTGTGACATAACGATTTTATTTGTCACAAGGATCAAACTTTTTTGTACCTTATCGGAATACTGCTTTAAGCTGAGGTCTCTCTGCCTGACCATTTCCAATTTCTGTCGCAAAATTCGAAGCGAAGTTTTATCTGCATAGGTAACATCTAGTTAAGCAATTATAGCGTCAAAATTCACTTTAACCGTACTACGCGACACCAAAAGCGCTCGTGCCGGGCCCCGAATTTAGTCACTTCACTTTTCCGGTATGGTCTTAAAATTTCATACTCGTCGACCGCTGACTGTCGGCAAGCCACGTAAACACTATGTTCACCATTGAATTCTGTAATGGATTTAACAATGTCAAGCTTGACCTCGCACATAACACCGGGGTCTATACTTATTCGACTATATAGTTCTTCCTATGGGGTATCTACTTGTAAACTGTCCACTTGCTGTCTAATGGCATAAACTTCTGCTTGAAACACTTGCATTAGGCGGTTTTCCTGTTCGGCTAACGTGTTCCTAATGGCACCATCTATGATAGCACTAAACTGACTTGGGTCAATATTCATTGGGAATTCTTCTTGCAACTGTATTTTGTTTGTATACGCTATCATCACTATCGTATTCTTGTTTCATTTCTCTGTGTACATATTTTATCAGCCTTAGCAGACAAAATTGACACGCACTGTGCAGCAGCAAAAACAAAAACATTCCACAACAAGGGGAATGAATTCTGCGCTGGTATTTTGTGTAATCAGCATTTCGAGCTAACTCACTGTTTCGTTGTTTACGATTTGCACTTTTTTATATTTTAAAATTTTATGGCTTCCTAACAGGTGTGTCTTCTTAAATCGTTGGGCGCCAGTTATTTGGCTCTTCCTTTGGGTATCCTGTTGAGGCGAAGGACTTGTTAGGCTGATTATGATGGAAGGCTTGATTTCGTCTTTTTTTGACTACTTTTGTATTTTCAACACTTACATATGTTTATTCATTCGAGTACATACTATATGCGTAAATACGCGCATACGTTTTTTGCAACTTTGCAGCGCGAGTTAAGTACGTATCCGTAGATCTCCTTTTGTACAGCTAAGGTACTGTTGTTGGTGTTTTCGGTGGGTTGATGTCGTTGACAATATTGTCGATTAATATTTTCGCTTGAGCCTCTAGCAGTAACGCAAAAAGCATGCCATTTATGCGACTCAAAGGATCACTTCCTGCCTAAATGTCCTCGTTTTTCCAACCCATCTCCCTCTCTCCGCTACAATGAAGCTAAGCGTATGTATCTATCCATTAACTGCCTTTGTAAAGGTCATGCCTTACAGCAATGTCGAGCTGGACATTGCAGACACTGCCAGCAGAAGCATCACACCTGCTGCATACAGGCCAAGTCCTTTCGATGTCAACTGCTTCCAATGCTCAGCCATCATAACCATTAAAAACAGAGTAGGTACTTTTATACCATGTCGTGCCTTGCTCGATTCAGGCCAAGTCCTTTCGATGTCAACTGCTTCCAATGATCAGCCATCATTAACATTAAAAACATACCAGGTACTTTTATACCATGTCGTGCCTTGCTCGATTCATCGATTCAGCATCACAACTGAATTTCGTCACCAGGCGACTGGCTAACCGATTGCAGTTGGTCACGCGAAAATCAGCAGTTTTAATTTTCTGAATAGATCTCGCTTGATCGGAAATACAGCGCAGCATTTTTGGCCGTTGTCGCACGGATGATGACGGACTAACACCCTCATATCGGAATCGACATAACTAGCTGGAATATCCCGAAGAACATAGCACCCACCGTCGTTCCACAAATCGATGAATTACTTGCTACTGGCCTGTTCTTGGAATTGCTTAGCGTGGGGCAGACTCACATAGCAAGACTATTGCCAATTTTCCAGGAAATAAGGCTTGGATAGATCGGTCCGGAGCATTATCTCAGCCCATTAAGCATCATGCGTTGGCAGCCGTACGCAAGGTGTCTACAGAGGATGTCAACCTGACTTATATAGTCAAATGATTTTGGGAAATAGACAGTTGCTATAAATCCACGTCAACAGCCACGGACGAAGACATGATTTGTGAAAACTTGTTTCTGAAAAGGACAATACTCAGTGTGCTTACCAGCAAAGGAGGATCTGGATGCCCTTGAAGACTCATCGGGCTTGGAGACGCTTCAAGTCTCTCGAGTCTAGGTTTCAGAGGAACCGACAGCTGAAAGAGCAGTATTCAGCATTTTTTCAGGAATGCATCGACCTAGGACACATGTCATTAGCCTCCAGCCATCATGACGGACGGCGTTTTTATTTGTTTCATTACTGTGTAGAAAAACCGGTAGTTTTTGACGGATCAGCAAAAACTACAACTGGCGTATCTCTTAATTGCCGACCCATCCATTCAATCCAAGCTTTTTAAAATACTGATCAAATTTCGTTTCTTTAATGTTGCTATGTGTGGAGATATTTTCAATATGTATCGTCGCATGCGTATTTCGCTACTATATCAACGTCTGCAGCCTTTCTCGAAATTCGCGCTACGCATCAGCTGACCTACGATGAGAAACCATCATTTTCGCTTCCCGCAAGGATCGTCCGATAAGATTTCTACGTGGACGACTTGATTTCAGGTGGTGACTCCATCAAGGAAGCGTCGCGAATTTGACAGCAAGTCTGTTGCTCGCCAGATTACTATTTCCAATCTTGTGATTGAAGCAGAAACTGATTGCGAAAGCTTATGCGACTATTAAACGCATTTGCTGTCTTCAAAGTCGAGAGTGGCTCCCTTACAAACATTAACAATTCCTAAACTCGAACTCTCTTCTGCAAAAATTCAAATGTAAAGATCATTGCTGAACAGATTCAACAATAGCGTTAGCATGGATGCGCCTCTCCCCTATCAACTATAATGTGTTTGTGGCAAACCGGGTAACGCAAATCCACGGCCTAACTAGAGGCATGGCGTGGCATCATGTCACATCGCAACTGAACCCAGCTAATGTCCTATCGCAGGATGCAACCCACTTTAATTAATCAACTCGCAACTATGGCATTATGGTCCATCCTTTTTACGCATTTCCATGTCAAGATGACCGAAAACGGTAGTGAAACTTCCAGAGCGACTAAGCCGAGTTCTCATTTCTGCGGCACACAAAGATATCGCAACTGATTGCAAGTTTCACAACTCCTCTGCAAAGCTGAAGAGAATATTTTCTAAAAACAAGAAAGCAAGGCTACCTTCGGCTTGCCGAAGGTTTTATACCCTTGCAGTTATACTAAATATAAAATACATTTGGAAAGCTGCTGGTTTCTGTTTTAATACAAAAACTCTGATTTCAGCCGATTGTTCCTATGGCAGCTATATGTTATAGTGGTCCGATTTTGATACAATTTTGACAGCAGATTGAAAACGTAATAAGAATAAGATTTGCCAAATCTTGTTGCAATATCTTGAAAATCAATAATACAGCAATAAGAAGCTTGTGTGCCAAGTTTCATGAAGATAGCTCAAAAACTGAGAGATTAGTTTGCGTTGCAACAGACGGACGGACGGACGGACGGACGAACGGACGGACGGACGAACGGACGGACGGACGAACGGACGGACAGACGGACATTCATTTTTCGACTCCCTTGGGGATGCTGATTCAGAATATATATACTTTATAGGGTCGGAGATGTCTCCTAAGGTGCGTTGCAAACTTCTGGCTAAAATTAATATACCCTCTGCAAGGGTATAAAAAGAGCTCTATCACACTGCGGAAAATGAAAGCGGGCTTTCCGATCTCATGATCCGAAACCATCCAGAAGATTCATTTCGTCGAGGACGACAATGGGTTTTTTTTCCATACCGGCTTTTCTAACCCCCTGGAAACCGAGCAAGACATTGATCAGTTTGCTGGTGATATAGAATCAATACTTGTTGCAGCAGCAAAAGCGTCAACTCCACAAGACAACCATGTATGCAGTATAAAGTTTAACAAGACACGTAGAGATACTGAACTGCTTGTGCTTGAAAAACAACGACTTCGAAGGGAGGGGAAGGAGCACAGATCACCTGGCGCAAAGAGTAGATTAAAAGCAGCTTCTCGCAGACTTACCAAGCGTTTAAGAAAGAAAAAGCGGACGCACAACTAAGGTACGTCGAGAATCTGCTACGCATCAGCCCCAACCTCAAAACACACAACACACTCCCATCGCACCAATTTGGTTTTCGGGCAAAACATGGAGCCCTCGAACAGGTTAACCGCATCACAACAGAAATTCGCACGGCCTTTGAACATCGTGAATATTGCACAGCTCTATTCTTAGACGTTGCACAAGCATTCGATAGAGTATGGCTGGATGGACTGATGTTTAAAATAAGCTTCTAAAGTCTTACCTATATAAAAGAGTGTTCGCGGTTAGATGCAGTTCAAGCACTTCAAGCGATTGTACTATAGAAGCCGGAGTGCCTCAAGGAAGTGTTCTGGGCCCAATTCTGTACACCTATACACGGCGGACATCCCAACAAACTACCAGCTAACGATATCCACATTCGCTGATGAAACTGCAATACTAAGTCGATCCAAGTGCCCAGTAAAAGATACGATGCAACTAGCACGCCATCTAACTTGTGTAGAACATTGGCTTGTAGATTGGTAAACAAAGAAAAGTGAAAACGGGTAACATTTACCCTAAACAAACAAAGCTGCCCGCCCTTGGTAATGAATCACACGCGCATCCCACAAGCCGATAACGTAACATACTTAGGTATTCATCTGGACAAGCGGCTCACCTGGCGGAAACACATAGAGGCCAAGACGACGCACCTCAGACTAAAAGCAAGGGAAATACACTGGCTTATAAACGTTCGATCTCCCCTAAGCTTGGAGAACAAAGTCCTCTTATATAACTCCGTTTTAAAACCCATATGGACATATGGACCTATGGCTCCGAGCTATGGGGCAACTCATCGAGAAGCAACATCGACATAGTACAGCGAGCACAGTCTAGGATTCTGAGAATAATTACTGGAGCTCCATGGTATCTTCGGAACGAGAATATACACAGAGACTTACAAATAAAACTTATCATTGAGACAATAGCAGAGAAAAAAGTAAAATACTAGCCTCACATCCAAATCCTCTTGCAAGAAAACTTATTCGAGTATGCAGCCAAAGCCGACTGCACCAGAGCGACCAACCAGCCCAGCGTTAAATATGTTAGGCCACACAGCATGAATCATTTCATAAAATGATATTTAGTTAGTTTAGAATAAGATTTGAAAACTTATTGTTTGTCTCTTAAGTTAAAGGTAAGATTCAATAAATAAGCAACACATTGGAAAAAAAAGATTTCTTGGCATACTTTGGCGTGAGACTTTCGCGACATACAATCGTGCGTGAACCTATAAGTCTAAGCCCATTTTCCGAGGTAGACTCAAGTCGGCTATGCCGTCTAACGGTTGCTCCAAAGGTGCGTTCCCATTAAAATCTCCGAGGAGCATCTTAATGACATGCGACAGGCATCGGCTATACACTCGGTCGAGTTCTGTATAGAAAGCATCCTTAATGGCGTCGTCCTTCTCCACCGTTGGGGCGTGCGCACAGATAAGGCTGATGTTAAAGAATTTGGCAGCTACTGGGATCGTCGAAAGTCTCCCATTTACAGGTGTAAACTGTGAGACTCGGTGCCGTAGCCTGGCTCTTACGACGAATCCACAACCGAACTCGTGCCTATCTGTAGGACAGCTGTAATATATGCCACATTTTCTTCGCTTTTTGCATCCCTTTCCATTCCATCTCATTTCCTGGATAGCTTTTATGTCAGCATTTAAATTGCTGAGAGTATCCACTAGTTGTTGGGTGGCACCAGGTCTGTACAATGTGCGTACATTCCAGGTGCATACTCTCAATTCATTATCCTTTTTGAATTTGCCGTAGTCGTCAATGTTGCTCGGGTATCTATCCGAGGACTCTCTTGCATTATTCACTGATGTGATATTTTCCTTGGGTGGATATCAAGTCCTACGCCAAAACCTTATTTAAGGACTAGGATCCCGCCGTGCACTTTACTTTATAACTCAGCGGATGCTAAGTTAAAATCCAGGGAAACCAGAGACAAGGATCACACTGGCGCCCATCAAGTCGAACGCAGTCAGTAGCTTACCTTTTATACGTTTCCCTAATTCCCCCATTATTCTTAGCTTGGGTATTATAATTTCAAATTTTTAAAAGGAAAACAAAATATGAGCAGCTATCTTAGGTTGTCCTTATGAACCACCCTCCTTTTAATAAAAACAGACGTTCCTAGGTCTGCCTGGATGGTCTCCTCAGAACAGAAAGGGATTAGCTTGTTGCCCAATCTTTTATTACTTTTTACAAATACCTTTTCCCCTACACCAAAGACCCTGTTTTGCTTCGATGCATAATTCCGATCTATCTGAGCCTTAGCTGTTTTGCTCCTAATGTATTCTTTGAATTTTTCGGTTGACGCGTAGATTACCTCCATCGGCTTCTTTCCGCTAAGCGAATGAATCCTCCGGTTGTACCTTACGGTCGCTTGCATTATGAGCTCATTAGTGTCTTCTTAAGGTATCTCTTTTTGATGAGCTACGCATTGACCACATTAATCCCGAATTGATTTTTCTATAGAGGCGTGATAAATTCTGATGCTACTTCATTGCCTTGATTTTGGGAAAGGAATTTACGGGGAATTGGCCGAGATACTATTGGTTGTGTGATGGCAAATTTTGAAAACTTATCGATACATGTTAAAAACTTTTTTTTTTGTATCAGTAGAAAATATGTTGACGTGCATCATTTCGCCGGCATTTGTTAGAACCAGTGTCACACCGAGCTCTTGTTTCTTTGGATACCTATCGTACTTAGCTCTAGGGCATACCTTACAGTTGGCTATTACCTCCGTTACTAGCTTACACATTGTTGGGAAATAATTGTCGCACAGAATTTGTTTAATATTTTCTTGTGCATAACTTCCCAAGTTCCCATCCTATAGCGAGTAGCTCCCTCACGTTTGTGCCATCAGTTGTCTCGCATTCCTTTAGGGTTCTAGAAATCATAGTTATTGGCTTGCCTTCCTGTGAAGGCACAGCCCCAATGCCATGCACGAAAGCATCTGTCTCTAATTCAAAAGAATTCTTAAAGTCCGGATATCTTAACATGACGTCTTCTGATGCTAGAATATTTCTTAGCCTATCAAATGCCTCACTTTCTGTGGCCTACTAACCGAGCCATACCCTAAGTAAGTTTGTGAGTGGTCTTGGTTCCTCTCGTATAGGACTTGTTCTGCATGATAGATGTTATGGTAACCAGACTTAAATCATGGAAATGTTTGGCATTGGGTACCTATCTTATATAGTCTGCTCGTTTAGTTTACTAAAATCGATTACCAATCTTTTGTTTCTATTTCCGTGTTTATCAAACCCTTTTTATCGACAACCCAAGTGGGATCGTTGTATGGGGACCTAGAAGGGCGAATGATCCCATTATAAAACAAGTTCTTTATTTCCTTGTTTACAAACTCGGCTACCCCCATCGGATGAGGGTAGAGCTTTTAGTATATGGGGTTGTTGTCGGTTGTGCGAATTGTCACAACGACTGAGGTGTTGAAAGGCAGCGCCTCGTTAGGGGTCGAAAATGCCTTGATTCTGCTCAACACTGCTTTTGACGGCACTACTATGTCGTCAACATGGGTGAAAATTATATTGTCGCACTTATGGTACTGCAAGATTTCTGTTGTGTCACCGTACTTGATCGTTTTAGTCTTTAAGTCCAATGCCGCCCCTACTTGTGTTAACAAGTCTAGGCCTATGATGGCATCGAACGCTTTTAAAGAATCTAACAGCAAAACTTATGTCTTTTGTCCAAATATGTACATGTAACATTTTTAATTTATTTTGTTGGAGCCATACACTACTACTCCTTTGATGTCTTTTGTCCAAATATGTACATGTAACATTTTTAATTTATTTTGTTAGAGCCATATACTACTACTCCTTTGAGCTCTTTTATGGGCTTTATTAAGTTTTTGGCCCTTCCAGTGTCGATAAGTATTTTCTCTAAGTAGTTTTCTCCCAGCCAGTTCCTTTTCGACAAACAAAAACCGGGAGCCTCCTCTAAAAAATTGAGCAATCCGGCCTCATTGCCAGAGTCACTATCATCATCTATGCTAGCTACGGCCGCCGCCTGATAATTTTGCGCATCATTAGCCTTACTTTGTTGGTTGGTGTTATTTAACCTCTGCCAGCTCTGTCCTTTCATACGGTCAGTGTTACTACTTGTTTTCTGATTTTTATTGCCTTTAGAATTGGGGTCGCTGTTTTGGGGGCTCCAATTAGTCTGCTGTCTGAACATAAAATATGTGTAACCTTCCATGGGCTCTTACCGTAGCCTGTCAATAGGCTTACCGCCTGCTGAGGCCTACCCTAACCCTGTTTCTTCGCATGGTGTGGTTTTTTTCGGAAGCCCGCTCATTTGGACCCTGTCTATCATATTGGAGGTTCGGCTATTGCCTATTGCCTATTGGCCTATTGCCCTCAGAAGCATGACTACTCTCTTTCATTGCTTTGGCATAGGAATAAGCAAACATACTTCTATCGATGCTTGCCTCGGCTTCTACGGCTAAAACTAGTGAGCCGCAAATCTTTGGGTTGCGCCGGAAACACTTGCTATCAAAGATCTCTTCAGACCTGAGATTAAGGCGTGAAGTGCATCGGTTCTAGCCTCAGCATTAACTAACGCGGCACCCACCACATCGTGTGACATAACGATTTTATTTGTCACAAGGATCAAACTTTTTTGTACCTTATCGGAATACTGCTTTAAGCTGAGGTCTCTCTGCCTGACCATTTCCAATTTCTGTCGCAAAATTCGAAGCGAAGTTTTATCTGCATAGGTAACATCTAGTTAAACAATTATAGCGTCAAAATTCAATTTAACCGTACTACGCGACACCAAAAGCGCTCGTGCCGGGCCCCGAATTTTGTCACTTCACTTTTCCGGTATGGTCTTAAAATTTCATACTCGTCGACCGCTGACTGTCGGCAAGCCACGTAAACACTATGTTCACCATTGAATTCTGTAATGGATTTAACAATGTCAAGCTTGACCTCGCACATAACACCGGGGTCTATACTTATTCGACTATATAGTTCTTCCTATGGGGTATCTACTTGTAAACTGTTCACTTGCTGTCTAATGGCATAAACTTCTGCTTTTTATGAGGTGGCTTCCTAACAGGTGTGTCTTCTTAAATCGTTGGGCGCCAGTTATTTGGCTCTTCCTTTGGGTATCCTGTTGAGGCGAAGGACTTGTTAGGCTGATTATGATGGAAGGCTTGATTTCGTCTTTTTTTGACTACTTTTGTATTTTCAACACTTACATATGTTTATTCATTCGAGTACATACTATATGCGTAAATACGCGCATACGTTTTTTGCAACTTTGCAGCGCGAGTTAAGTACGTATCCGTAGATCTCCTTTAGTACAGCTAAGGTACTGTTGTTGGTGTTTTCGGTGGGTTGATGTCGTTGACAATATTGTCGATTAATATTTTCGCTTGAGCCTCTAGCAGTAACGCAAAAGCATGCCATTTATGCGACTCAAAGGATCACTTCCTGCCTAAATGTCCTCGTTTTTCCAACCCATCTCCCTCTCTCCGCTACAATGAAGCTAAGCGTATGTATCTATCCATTAACTGCCTTTGTAAAGGTCATGCCTTACAGCAATGTCGAGCTGGACATTGCAGACACTGCCAGCAGAAGCATCACACCCTGCTGCATACAGGCCAAGTCCTTTCGATGTCAACTGCTTCCAATGCTCAGCCATCATAACCATTAAAAACAGAGTAGGTACTTTTATACCATGTCGTGCCTTGCTCGATTCAGGCCAAGTCCTTTCGATGTCAACTGCTTCCAATGATCAGCCATCATTAACATTAAAAACAAACCAGGTACTTTTATACCATGTCGTGCCTTGCTCGATTCATCGATTCAGCATCACAACTGAATTTCGTCACCAGGCGACTGGCTAACCGATTGCAGTTGGTCACGCGAAAATCAGCAGTTTTAATTTTCTGAATAGATCTCGCTTGATCGGAAATACAGCGCAGCATTTTTGGCCGTTGTCGCACGGATGATGACGGACTAACACCCTCATATCGGAATCGACATAACTAGCTGGAATATCCCGAAGAACATAGCACCCACCGTCGTTCCACAAATCGATGAATTACTTGCTACTGGCCTGTTCTTGGAATTGCTTAGCGTGGGGCAGACTCACATAGCAAGACTATTGCCAATTTTCCAGGAAATAAGGCTTGGATAGATCGGTCCGGAGCATTATCTCAGCCCATTAAGCATCATGCGTACGCAGGGTGTCTACAGAGGATGTCAACCTGACTGATATAGTCAAATGATTTTGGGAAATAGACAGTTGCTATAAATCCACGTCAACAGCCACGGACGAAGACATGATTTGTGAAAACTTGTTTCTGAAAAGGACAATACTCAGTGCGCTTACCAGCAAAGGAGGATCTGGATGCCCTTGAAGACTCATCGGGCTTGGAGACGCTTCAAGTCTCTCGAGTCTAGGTTTCAGAGGAACCGACAGCTGAAAGAGCAGTATTCAGCATTTTTTCAGGAATGCATCGACCTAGGACACATGTTATTAGCCTCCAGCCATCATGACGGACAGCGTTTTTATTTGTTTCATTACTGTGTTGAAAAACCGGACAGCACAAAGGCTATGGGTAGTTTTTGACGGATCAGCAAAAACTACAGCTGGCGTATCTCTTAATTGCCGACCCATCCATTCAATCCAAGCTTTTTAAAATACTGATCAAATTTCGTTTCTTTAATGTTGCTATGTGTGGAGATATTTTCAATATGTATCGTCGCATGCGTATTTCGCTACTATATCAACGTCTGCAGCCTTTCTCGCAATTCGCGCTACGCATCAGCTGACCTACGATGAGAAACCATCATTTTCGCTTCTCGCAAGAATCGTCCGATAAGATTTCTACGTGGACGACTTGATTTCAGGTGGTGACTCCATCAAGGAAGAGTCGCGAATTTGACAGCAAGTCTGTTGCTCGCCAGATTACTATTTCCAATAAGAAAGTGGCGCTTGAATAAGTCTGCCGCTCTTGATATTGATGCAGAAACTGATTGCGATAGCTTATGCGACTATTAAATGCATTTGCTGTCTTCAAAGTCGAGAGTTGCTCCGTTACAAACATTAATAATTCCTAAACTCGAACTCTCTTCTGCACAAATTCAAATGTAAAGATCATTGCTGAACAGATTCAACAATAGCGTTAGCATGGATGCGCCTCTCCCCTATCAACTATAATGTGTTTGTGGCAAACCGGGTAACGCAAATCCACGGCCTAACCAGAGGCATGGCGTGGCATCATGTCACATCGCAACTGAACCCAGCTAATGTCCTATCGCAGGATGCAACCAACTTAAACTAATCAACTCGCAACTATGGCATTATGGTCCATCCTTTTTACGCATTTCCATGACAAGATGAACGAAAACGGTAGTGGAACTTCCAGAGCGACTAAGCCGAGTTCTCATTTCTGCGGCACACAAAGATATCGCAACTGATTGCAAGTTTCACAACTCCTCTGCAAAGCTGAAGAGAATATTTTCTAAAAACAAGAAAGCAAGGCTACCTTCGGCTTGCCGAAGGTTTTATACCCTTGCAGTTATACTTAATATAAAATACATTTGAAAAAGCTGCTGGTTTCTGTTTTAATACAAAAACTTTGATTTCAGCCGATTGTTCCTATGGCAGCTATATGTTATAGTGGTCCTATTTTGATACAATTTTGACAGCAGATTAAAAACGTAATAAGAATAAGACTTGCCAAATCTTGTTGCAATATCTTCATCCAGAAGATTCATTTCGTCGTGGACGACAATGGGTTTTTGATGTTTGATGACACGCCCACCGCTCCCGCACATCGTTAATTTACGATTATTAAGCAAAGTATGTAACTTGGTATGTATAAAGGTGAATGCAATATGAACATATCCTCCAAATAACAAGCCAATCGGACCAATAACACAAAAGTTATTCAAGTCAAATTTTTGAGTACAAATGTTCGGAACGAGCAGCAGCTGGCGCGCTACTTTGAGCAGTTGACGTCGAGGTCGACGTTGCATCGTGTCGTGTCGCTTTACTCTTTACGTGCGTCGCTGTGTGAGTGCGAGCGAGTAAGCTATATGTACTAGAAGTATTTGTGAAGAATTCTCTGTTTGAAATTATGAGTGTGGTTACACGTCTGTAACGAATTTAGAAAATGGGGAGAAGGGTATCTTACTGTCGGCCGCCCGACTGTAGCCTTACCCACTTGTTTGAAATTATTTTGGATACTAGAGGGATGCCACATGACAAACACGTAGGAGGAGATATCAGAAGTCACAACTGGGTCGGAAGGAGCACTAGTTTTGCTACTGGTCTCGTTCCTCTGCTTTTGAGGAGGTCGACAACACGGACGAGGACGTCTGCGCCTGGGTGAGCGCCGATCACTCTGCCAAGGCGCCATTCATTGGGTGGAAGGTTGTCAACTTTTACGAAAATCATATCATCGGCAGTTCCTGAAGGTATTCGTGCTTCCATCGCAAGCAGAACTGCTGGCTTTGAGCCATAAGCCGTTGCCATCGATTAATGATGGACGCCGGATCAGACTGGAATTCGGGCTCAGCTGCTGCGAGGAGGGGACCACCAGTGAGAAAATGGCCTGGAGTAAGGGCCAGGTCAGTCGGATCCTCGGATAAAGGGGAAAGTGGTCTGGAGTTCAGACAGGCTTCTATTTTACACAGGAGAGTTGAAAACTCCTCGAAAGTGTACTTATGTACCTTGTACAAAAGAGTTTTGAAACTCTTGACCCTCGCTTCACAGAGACCTCCCATATGTGGAGCTCCGGTGGGGTTGAACCGCCACGTTATCTGCTGGTGACTATAATGATTGACCACTGTCGATCTTGTTGCCTCCAAGAAATCTTGTGTCAGCACGTTTGAGGCTCCGACAAAAGTCTTTCCGTTATCAGAAAAGACCTGTGCGGGGCAGCCACGCCTCGAAACAAACCGCGCGAAGGCAGCTAGAAATTTCTCAGTGGTGAGATCAGAAGCAGCTTTTAGATGGATTGGTCTAGTGCTGAAACACACAAATACACACACATACCCTTTCGTAATCAAACACGCTCTGCCCGATAATTTTTGATCTCAAAAGGCCCGGCAAAATCAACACCAGTGGGTGTAAACGGACGTGAAAAAGTGGATCGCTCTGTGGGGAGGACTCCCATGAGTTGCGATTGGAGCTTTTTCTTGTGGATTGTGCAAACCCGACAGGAGTTCGTTATGGTATTCAACAAGTTTTTTAACTTTGGTACCCAAAACTTGGATCGGATGAGCTGGCTCCCGCCATGCAACGTAATCTTGTGAGTGAGTTGAGCCATGAGCCGTGTGAAGTTACTGGAATACGGAAGGAGAATCGGAAGCTTCTCATCGTAACTTAAGGACTCGGATGCCTTCACACGCCCACATGCTCTCGGAATTCCCTTTGGATCTAAGAATGGATTAAGATTAGCTAACCTGCTAGACCTTGGGATCGCCTTCTCGGAGCACAAGCAGTGGTACTCTGTCGCAAATCCTGCTCTTTCAGTGCACTGTATCAGCCTGTCTTGTGCTTGGGCTAATTCGTCCACGCTGACTTCGGACGGAAAAATTATATCGGACTTTTTGCACCGATTAGTGAAACGCTGAATAATCGCGGTTTGTCGGACTGCTCTATTGAAGCTGGAAAAACGTGTGAAGAAATCAGTCGGGTTCGGAACGGCCAAGAAACAATTTTTAACTGGCTGAGTGGCCACAGCTCTCGCGCGTGCTCAGCCATTGGGGCCACCACAGCTGGCTATCCCGCAGGTCCCCTCGGCTTGCTAGATCGGCAGGATTCTGTTCGGACCTGACATGGTGCCACGTCCCTTCAATTGAGCTCTGGGCAATTTTCGCTACTCGATTTGCCACGAAAGTCGTCCAGGAACATGGAGGCTTTTGTAGCCATGTCAAAACAATGGTAGAATCAGTCCAGAATGAAAAATTTGAGCCTTCTGGAAGAGAAGCACAAGCAGCACGGCACCGCACAGCTCTAAACGTGGTAAAAATACTGTATTGATGGGTGCAACTCGTGTCTTTGCAGCGAGAAGATGAGTGGATACAGTGTCGTTTTGTTCCACACGAACATATATTGCCGCTCCTTATGCGCTCTGGGAAGCATCACAGAATCCGTGATACTGAATACGCGCCTTAGGATGGAAGTGTACCCATCTAGGGATACGAATGTCGCGGAGAAGATCACGATCTTCTTGGAACTCGCGCCATTTCTTCTCGAGACTGCAAGGTAGAGGTTGGTCCCAGCCAACCTCTTGAAGCCCGCATGAAAATCTTAGCGCGCACGACATAAGGAAGGAGTCTTGGAGTCCAACTCGTATGGCACGAATAAAAACTCATCTGTGTCGGCTTGCCACCTGACACCGAGAGTTTTGGCGACGCTGGCTTCTTCTAAGTCGAAAGAGTCAGTGTGGAGCTTGTGATCCTCCTTTGGAATATCACTAAGGACCTCTTTATGGTTGGAGGCCTACTTCCTCAGAGGGAACCCTGCTGAAGCTAGACCTTCCCGAAGTTCACGTATTGCCCCATTGTCCTCCTTTATAGTGTGTGCGCCACCCAGGACATCGTCAACATACATATGTCCCTTCAGGATCTGACTCACGATGGGATATTGCGAACAAATATCTTCGGAAAGAAGTTGCAAAACCCTGATGGCTAGGAAAGGGGCACAGTTAATGCCAAACGTTACTGTTTGCAGCTCATAGTCGCAGATCTTTTCCTCCCTGTTGCGAAATAGAATCCGCTGGAACCGAGTGTGGAGCGGCTGAACAAGAATTTGCCGAAACATTTTAGTGATATCGGCATTGAGTACGTAGCGGAAGAAACGCCACTTAATAATCTGAATCGTGAGGTCAGATTGGAGAACTGGTCCTGGATGCAGGACGTCGTTAAGACTCTGTCCATTTGATGATGGACTGGAGGCGTTAAATACAACGCGTAGCTTTGTGGTTGTGCTATCAGGCTTCAACACTGCGTGATGCGGTAAGTAAAAGTTGTCGCTATCATTACTTGGAGGGACCTCTCGCATGTGGCCTAAGTCCAAATACTCCTGTACTACGGAATCGTATTGGAGTTTCATTTCAGGGTTTTTTTTAACCTATTCTCGCTTCGTAGAAATTGAGACAGCGCTATGGACCTGGAATGCCGCAAACTAATGCTGTCAGCAGTTTTGAATGGGAGAGTCACAACATAACTCCCCTCACTATTCCTGGTTGTGGTGCGAAAAAAAATGCACTCGCAGTCGGAATCTGCCTTCTTTACCATCTTCGATGGTAGATCTTCCACCTCCCAAAACCTTGTTAAAAGGTTTTCAAGTTTTTGGTTTTGGCTGACCGAGATGCGTGTGGTAAACGCCGAAATAACTTTGGAATTGGATGGACTTCTCACAGGACCTGAAAGGATCCACCCGGAAATGGTCTCTTGACCAAAAAGTGACCCACAAATATTTGATCTGGAGCCGCCTAAGAGAATAGCTGGGAGGATGTCTGTGCCAATAAGCACGTCGATCTGCGAACTCCGGTAAAAGGAGGGATCAGCCAAAGGTAATTCAGGAAGTTGATTTACGAAACTGGACGGAATCGGATACGATGGAAGATTGCCCGCCAGATGAGGCAAGACGAAGGCTAAAGCTTCAATCTTGATACGAGGTTTCGATGGAGAGCCAATATCGAAGTGACATAACTTCTCAGGCTTTGCAGCTACGGCTTGATTTAGGCCGGCTACTTTTGCATGGACATTTTGGAAAAATGGTTTCACAATGTTGAACATGCGTTCGGAAATAAAGGTCGCCTCAGATCCTGAATCGATCAATGCACAGCCTTAAAGCATGTACCACGATGGCAGATATTTATTACTGCGGTTCCTAATAGAACGTTCTGCGAATTGGATGCGAAATAATTTTGAACATTTGAGGAACTAGTGGACTGTGTATTGTGATATAAATTTGCTGGAGTGGCAAGGTTTGCCAAACTGGAAGGAGCCGCAGGAATTTGCGGATTGACGCTACGGTGAAGCAAAGTGTTGTGACGCCCTTTGCAAGTGAAACAATTATGGATACTTGTGCATTGCGCAACCTGATGTTGGCGTGCAAAACAATTAAGGCAGAGTTTTTGCTGTTTGATGTATGTACAGCGATCTTGGACGGACATTTGTAAAAATTGCGGACATAGACGGATCGGATGATTTTCCTTGGAACATAGTTTGATATTCACCTTGTTTTCGAAGGATTGGATTCTTTTCGGAGGCACAGTGTCCTTTTTGGACTTCTGTAAGGTCTGTGCTGTAGAACTTGGCTTCATATCCTCTATCGCTTTGAGAGTACGATACCTCTCTTGAAGGAAGGAGTTCAGCTCAGCCCAGGAAACGATGTCTGTTTTCCCGTGAAGAGATTGCTTCCATAAGGATAGAGTGAGTTTTGGGAGTTTTGAGGAGCACAAAAACACCAAAAGGCAATCCCAATTCTCCGTTTTGACCTTGGAGATTTCCAGCGCAGTTAAGCAACTCTGGACAGTGCTCTGCAGGTTCTTGATCGCTGCACCCGACTCATGAGCAATATTTGGAAAGTCGAAAAGGACTTTCAGTTGGCTATTGACCAGTAAACGTTTATTTTCAAACCGTTATGTCAAATTTGACCAAGCTGAAACGAACCCATCATTCGTGAGTGGGGACTTGGAGACGATATCGTGCACCTCGCCACTCGTTTTGGAGTTGAGATGGAACAGTTTCTCAACATCCGTCAGCCTTGAATTATTTATATAAATGGCTGTGAAATAGTCCCGAAAGGTGGGCCAGTGCAAGAAGTCTCCACTGAAAATCTCAGTGTCGCAAGGTGGCAATCGGCACCTGGAAGAAACGACAGTTGGAGCCTCCTGCTGTGCTCTGGGTGCTGTAGCCTCGAATTGCTCACTCAGCTGAGCAGCACAGCTTTCGTAGACAGACTAACAATAGTCATACTTGGACTGCATGACTGACATTGTCTCATCTATCTCCTCTCCAGAAGAAGAAGAAGAAACGAATTTTGCACGTCTGCCGAGAAGGGGGAACAGCGCCAGCGCTTCCGCTCGGCGTGTTAAGCCGTGCCTCAAATTAGTTGACACGATCGGTGACAGCAATGAATTTCATGAGGGCTGCACTGGCTCTGGATTGGGCCATTTTGGTGACGGATCTTGTAGTGACTGGAGTAAAGACGGACGATGCTGAGACAACGGACTTGGTGGAATTTACCGAGAGCGTGGAGTCGCTTTGCGCTTTGGATGGCGGACGACTGACGGTAATTGACGGAGTGGATCGCTGAATCAATCTGCTCGACGAAGATGCAGATGATTCACTTTTCGGCCTGACTCTTGTGAAGGCCTTCGCTGATGGGACGGACAAACTTTTAGTCTTATTGCTTTTCCCAATAGGCATAATAAAAACTCCCTTAGGAGCCAAGCGACAACTTAAAAATGAGCAACTTGGATATGTAAATAGTATTTATTGCGTGCGTGTGTGTGTATGTAGTATATTCATATATATTTGCTTTTATTTATTTGAAAAAAAATACTTTTAACTTGTGTATATGGAAGTATGTGTGTATATGGATGTATATGTGTGTGTGGGTGTAAATGCATATGTATGTATATTTAGCGGTGGTTGCCGGGTTCTAACGGAAAGGAGCCCTTCTTGCGGGAGAACGAACGGAGCCGGCAAACACGCAAGTATCCACACAATAGACGTGTTACTTATCTTGGGTACAGCGCCGATGCAACTATAATGTTCCAACGATGAACCTCTGGAGGAGCCAATAGTATCCGGCTCGAAGGACCAATTGATGGGGTAGGGCGCTGTGGTTGGTTGAAGCAGTTCTCGATTGGATTAAAAAACACTCGGTTTTAAAATTTCCGTGGCGGTTTATTTCACTTGTTGCTTGATACTGACAATGACTTGCTTAATTAAATATGACAATTCTTTTTTTCCTAGAGATGGTAGTACTTCGACAATTTATAAGAATAAATACTAATAACTAACTAATTACTAAACTATTCGACATGAACACTCCCAAATTACAATCCGATCTGACCAATATCACAGAAGTTATTAAAGTCAACATTTTCAGTACAAATGTTCAATACGAGCACCAGCCTGCGTGCTGCTTTGAGCCGTTGTCACCGACGTCGCGTCACTATACTCTTTACGCGCGTCCCTGTGTGACTTTGAGCGAGTAAGCTATATTTAGTAGAAGTATCTGTGCAGAATTTCCTTTTAAATTTATGAGTGTGGCTATTATTACACAGCCCCACAATGATCTGGGCATACGGCATATGAGAAAACATATATTGCCGCTTTATGGGGCCGCAGTTGTCTCCTTCTGCCTGTTACGCACATTCCGGCAAACCAAATAGACCATTTTTATACCCTTTGACCATTGAAAATGGTCAAAAAAGGGTATACTAATTTGTGCAAATGTATGTAACAGGCGTAAGGAGGCGGGGCAGACCCCATAAAGTATATATATTCTTGCTCAGGATCACTAGCCGAGTCGATTGAGCCATGTCCGTCTGTCTGTCCGTCCGTCCGTCTGTTTGTTTAAGACAACAGATCTCAGCTATTAAAAGAGCTAGAGACACTAAATTCGGTATGAAGGTTTCTCTATATCCGGGGCAGGTGAAGTTTATGTCAAATGTTTGTTTTAGCAGTTTTTTTTTTGTTGGTTGTTTTTACACTTTTATGGTTGGTTGTTTTTACACTTTTATTGTTCTTTATATGCGGTAGTTTGACTATTGCGTGTCAATCACCGAATATACGTGAAGTTCTTTGGCGGATAAATAGAGTTTATTGTATTACGATGCACTTTTACCTTAGCGCCGATTCGCGTGGTTCAATCACAAAAAGATAAAGATATTATAACTGGATTGATATCGGTAAACGAGTCGCACAACTTTTTCTTTTCATTCTACCGGCTGCGCCATTAACGAATTCAGACCTAGGGTTTGATAAAAAAACATCCCAGTTGTTTTTAAGTTTATTATTTAAACACTTTTTATTTACTTCCAAAGGAAGAACTAGAGCCTTTAGATTATCACTAGGTTTTGATAACAGACTTTAGCGGGCTAACGCAGTTGATAGCGTACTTCGTGCTCGGGACTGAGCTGAACTGAACAGAACTAAACTGAAAGTTTACTGAACTACATCTTAGCGGCGTGCCTGGGTTTATAAAGGCAGAGTGGGTGTTAAGAGAACAAACTCTTTAAGAGAGTTTAGCTAATTTGATTTTAATGCTCTCTTAAAGAGAGTTTTTCTGATTTGATTTTAATGTTGTCTCATTGAAAGAGGGAGAAGTTCCCGATAAATAGGGGTAATTGGAGAATCCTGAGACAAGTGCCTGAGCGGAAACTCGAGCGATAAAGTCTTGTTATTTCAGTTGGCTCGCTGTAAACATTAAGCGGAGACCCGGGTGATGAAGCTTTTTTATTTCAGTTGGCTCGCTGTAAACATTGGGCTCGAAACAATTATTTGTTATTGTACGCGTTTTTGGTTTTATGATCTGTGGGAACCAAAGTTAATCGAAGGGCTCTCGTTCTTTGATTACATTTTGTGCTTAGACATTAATGTGTGTATGTGAATTTTACAATAGTGTGCGTTGTTTATGATTATAATATGTTGAATTGGGGAGTTTAAAGTGTGGGTGTAGAATGGATATGTCACTATATATAAGTTATGGATTATGAGCTAGATCCCGATCACATGTATTGTGCTACCGGCCTAACCTCAGAACTGTACTTACCTTTCGCGTGGATGCGGAGACACTGTCAAGTTTGACAGGAGATGGCAAGCTTGACGGAAGGTGACATTAGGCTTTTCTCACTTTTAACCCGACGCTCGAGCGATTAACTTGTCAAGGAGAAGTTTGTAATAAAAATCATAAATAAAATTAATTGAAACAAGGTTTGCCTTATCTGGCGCCCGAGCACGGACGGACGGACAGACAGACGGACATGTCTCAATCGACTCGGCTTGTGATCCTGAGCAAGAATATATATTCTTTATGGGGTCTGCCACGCCTCCTCATGCCTGTTACATACATTTTGCACAAAGTTAGTATACCCTTTTTTGACCATTTTCAATGGTCGAAGGGTATAATGAAACACAAACAAATATAAAAGAATGATAAACGAATATCGAAAAAAACCATTGCCAACCAATAGTTTTTACTAGATTTAAAAAAAAAAAAAAACACCATTCTTTTTCCCCTAGATCATAAGAAAAAACAAAACACATACACGGAACAAAACACTAATTGAAATCATAAGAAAAGACAACACATGTACACGAAAAACACTAATCGATGATCAACACAAGTTGTAAGGGTGAGTGAAACCACATTTAAAATAAATCCAGTCAGTGCTTTTCAAGCCAAAGAAACTTCCGTGAATACCAGCAGGACATATTTTCGCATAAACAAAAAGGTCTTGGTTGTCCGTCAGCAGTCCTGTCTGATTCTACAAACTCCGCTGCCCGTCTATTAAAGGAAATGTAGGTAGCTAGAGCCTTGACTGAACATTCGAGGGACAAGGCCCTTGACGTTTTGATTCGCGGAGTCGGTAACGATGCCTTTAGGTTCCTAGGTTTGCGTAGACCAAAGGATTTTCAGGAAGCCTACTTCTTTTGTAGGGAGTTGCAGGCGGTTGCTCCGAGAGTAGGTTCGTTTGCCCAGCCCACGCCACCGGCCAATTTTGCACCGAACACCCGATTTTACCGGCGGGAAGGCGCTTCTCGTTATACTTCTTAGATATGGTGGTTCCCAAAATTTTAACCGTTTCCAGAGTCCAAGACCGGCCATTAAGATGGAATCAAACCGGTCGGGTCAGTTACCCAGCTCCGGTTACAGGGCTCTTTCGAACAAAGGTTCCGGTATGAAGAGAATATTTCCCGAGTACCAAAATCCGTTTCAAAACCAAGACCGGCACAATTTTTCATAAATGATATACGGAATTGAGAAGACATTGGGTTGTTTGTGTGCGTTTCACAAGCTTTTCATTAATAATAATAATAATAAACACACTTATTTCCTTTTAAAAATAAACACACGACACGTAAATTTCTTTACACATTCTTCACCCTATATTTTTAAGTTAATATAAGTAGTTACCATTGAAGCAATGTTACTCATAAGTTCATAAGATCTTCTCTAATCAATGTCGCAACCATCGTTTTCGCCCACGCGGTGGGGGTCGTGGAGATTTTCAAATGTGAGGCTCCACTTGTGTCATTACAGGAGGGCACAGCCTGGCGTGTCAACGGCCAATTCAAGCTGGAACACGTAATTGACTTGAGTAGGCTCGGATCAATGATTCAGGATGTTCAACGCGGCGCTATTAAGAGATCCCAGGATTAACGCACTACATAGACTAGTCACAGGAGGGCCTGCGAAGACTAACGGGTACGCCGTACGGACGTCGTTCACTGGACTGGATCGAGTCCGCTTGGAAGTGGATTGCGAGCTCATCCAGACGTGACAGTTAGCGAAATCAGGAATCGTCAACTCTAGTTTGCTGGACCACGAGGAGGTGCAGGCAATTTTGACTGAGGCCAGGAACTTGCCATACCAGAATGCGGTCGAGGCACTGAAGTTTTCCCGCTCGCCAGTAATGACGGATGGAACGGTGCTGTTGTATATTCTGGCAATACCCAAGGTCGCCCCCAAGGAGTACCGCCTACTGCTTCTTCTTCTTCTGGCAACCTTTGAGGGAAAGTAAATCATGAACATAGCAAGGTCGCTGTAAGCTCTAGCGGAACTTATGCCATGGTGGACGAATGCCTTTCCATATGTTACCGTTTGCCCGGAGAAGAGCCGTCGGAAAATGGACGAAACCAGCTGCATCCCTATGTTGCTAAAGAGCGGCCAGGCGAGATGCAACTTCTTAAGGAATAACGAAGATCGCATAGAGCTGGTCGAAGACGGGACAATTTTCTTGACCAACTTCAACGGAACGCTAGAAGTCCAGTTCAGAAACAAGACGATCAGTGTAGATGGGAGAACCAGTTACTCGTCGAGCCACCCCATGGTCATGCCGGCGATTCTAACTACGGTTACGGCTACCGCTTCGCTCCATTATGTGAACGACTTCAATATGGAGAACCTGAGGAGGCTCTCCGGGATATCCTTTCTGGTGGAAGCCTTGGTCGCCTTGATTGTCGGAGTGGCCCTATACATCGTATGGAGGAAGCTAACATCGACCAAAGGTATCCTGGTGTTAAAAGTCTGTATTCTGGACCTGGAAACTCAAGTTGCGTGCGGGTCACCAAAAGTCCCATGATCTGCGGGACGCAGATCTTTGAGGGGGGAGGAGTTATGGATTATGAGCTAGATCCCGATCACATGTAGTGTGCTACCGGCCTAACCTCAGAACTGTATTTACCTTTCGCATTTATGCGGAGACACTGTCAAGTTTGACAGGAGATGGCAAGCTTGACGGAAGGTGACACTAGGCTTTTCTCACTTTTAACCCGATGCTCGAGCGAGTAACTTGTCAAGGAGAAGTTTGTAACAAAAATCATAAATAAAATTAATTAAAACATAAAGAACTAGGTGAGACTATGCGGCTGCGAGAGCCGAAATAACTCAGGCAAACAAGGTTTGCCTTACCTTATATATTTTAATGTGCCAAACTTAAGGATGTGAAAGTTGTAAAAAAAAATGCGTTACCTACGTTTTGGTAACATAACAACAATTTGGCGATGTGATCATTCATGCAAAAAAGTTCCGATTACTGAAACTACGTTAAGAAAATTAAACTGCGTGAAGCTTTAGTCGGATGCTAAGGATCGCGCCGAATCCGTCCAGCACGAACAACCATAGCCATCACGAGTCGAAGTGTTTGTTCGATGGAGCTCAATTGTGATATTGACCCCGATTAAAACCAATTCGATATTTCCACACCCAATATTCCACCATCGGGAACGGAAAATAAAAATCAAATTATAAAAGACCTCTCCAAATATATGAAAATATCGAACATTAATTCAACCGAACACCACTACCATACATTAGGTAAAATCGATCGAAATCTCAGAACATACAAAGAGTACCTTTCGCTCGTATATATATGCTCACAAAAATGATTGGGATATACAAATTCAATATTTTGCTTATTGTTTCAACACAACACCATCAGTAGTTCTTGAAAACTGTCCATATTAACTCGTTTTTTTGAAGATTACACAGCCCCACATAAAAATTGTTTGTTATTATCTGGACATGCAGCATATGCAGTAATATGTATTTGGGATCGCTGAATCTGAAACCGGAGTCAAAATTTCACCATCTCATCTGGATTTCAACTTAACCTACCTGCCTTTCCGGTAATGTATATCAAATTGTTACTGTTCCAGTGTCCAGTTGTGCCCATGGTGTTATACAATTTCAGCGGGAAGTGGTCGGTGATGACGTCGAAAAAGTAACCCTCCAACTTACATCTCATCATCTTTATGGGTCAAACTTAACATTCTATTTAGTTGCTAAGTAGTTGTTCTTCGACTTAGTTAACCGCCGACTGACGTATGCCATGACCCGTTTTCCGTTGGCCAATATATTCCTCCCACACAGTTATTTCTGGTGTCCGCTTGTAGTGCGAACTTTGGAATAATTCAAATCAAAAAGGCTTTATTGAGTGCCTCCTTGAGTTCCTGAAATGGTTTCCTTGACCAAATGACTGCTGACTCCATGGTATCGTTTTATTCCGCGCTGTGCATTATGATGCGTAGGCTGTTAACCGTAAGAGGCAGCAGGGAGAAGTACATGTTTGCTGCTGGAAGCAGGCCCCTAGTACGGTCATGTCTCTCGGGCGAAAATTGTGAATATATCAATCCAAAGTTTAACAGCAAACGCCAATGGGTGCATGGCCGGAAGGTAGCCCTGTCTTTTGTTTGCGGACTTTGGATACTCGCCCTTCAGTTTCACTTACTTTTCTATGGTACGCGGGCTATGCCATGGGATATTTTTCCTTCCCGCATTCTCTTCAGTTCAAATTTTTTGAATCTATAAACAAACAAGAAAAAGTCAGATGCGACTTCGACCCCGACATCAGCACTGAAGCCAGTGGGCTGCTGGCTTCCACAACCACTACTACGGGTCTTGACTTTAGTATTCAGGGGACTTGGACAAGCCACGAACTCCTTTGGACTCTGAGTTTGCAAGTGCTGCCTTTTTGTCCAACAGCTGTTCAGGCAGTCAGCAAACCGTCGAGGTGATGATTCGTACGCTGAAGCTGACGGTGACCTGATCAGCTTTGCTGACGACGCTTCCGTGGCCTCTCAGAGGTCAGGCCTCAGGGATGCACTGCGACTGGACTCTGGGAACGCCTTTGTAAAAATGAAGACCCGCGAGAAGAATCTCCTCAAAGCTGTACTCGCGAGGGGTTCGAGAAGAACGGAGGCACTTAAAATCGCCAGTGCGCCCCGTGAATACCAAGGCTAAACGAACACGCGCTGACGACACCATCCCCGAACCCGAGGGTTATTTAAAGAAGCCCAGAAACACTCATGTGGAGTCCACAAAGCCACTCTACAGCCAAGTGGCAAGCAGCGTGAAACTAGGCTTCACATCGGCCGAATCCACAAAACCTCTTTTATTGGAGCAACTGGCTATGGTGAAAGCCAGCATTCTCCTGGCGGTGTGACTACACTCCACACTGGATGTCAGTACAGGCTTCAATGGTTACATACCTCGAAGTGAGTTTCCGGTAATGTGCATCAAAATTATTTAGACATGCCAAAACTATGACTTTGTTGAGTGCCATCTTGAGTTCATGAAGTGCATTGTTTTGGCTCTGAGTCCACTCCCAGGGTTTACTTCTCCTGAGTAACTGACACTTGCGCTGGACTACTTTGGCGAAGTTCGATCAAACAGTCGGTACCATGACGCCATGCCGAGACAACGCTGGATATCCGTGACATTAGACGAGGCTGCCAGTTGTCGTAATGCTGAGACCTGCTCTAGATGTGTATTTCCTGCTGGCTAATGACGAGTCCGAGCTAAGCCAAACTGCGTTTGAAGAATTTCTCGTAATCGCTTGAAAGCCTTTTGAATGTTCCTGACCAGCACGTCGCTGATATCATATAGATATGCGAATGTGTAAGTTTCTGGGGCAGTAAGCACTGTTGCAGTTGAGGGCATGGAAATTCGCCAATATCCGCTCTTGAATCTTGCTGATATGACTTAAGTTTTGAGTGCCACGTAGTCCTTCTTTACTGAAAGTGCCAAATATCTTGTTTGAGTGGTTTTTCGTTGATACTGGTTGGTATTTGCGAGACGGGTTCTTTTTTTTTTTACTGGTTTTTTTGCTTTCGTGTTTGCGAAACGGGTTCAATTCTACTGCTCTTGTTGGCTATCTTAGTGGCCACCACTTGGGGAATTATCACCTCACCGAAATGTGTTTGCCCTCGGATGCGGAGTGCATGCTCTGCAAAGAGGACGACGGAACAACCAAGCACATCCTATGTGATTGCCCGGCCTTGATACGTGGAAACCGCAGGTCCCGAGCATTTTAACCGTTGCTCGACGAAAGACCTGTTAGGCTTTATTAGGGAAGCAGAACTGCTTTTGTCAAGATAGGGAGAGCATTTTAGGTGCAAACGACCATCATGGTCGCAGTGCCTCGCGCCTTTTCCGCTGGGATACTCCCTTTTACAATAATAATAGTTATAATAATAATAATCCTGAAATGTTAAATGGGTTGTAGATTCTTTCGCTCCCTTCAAAGCGAAAGGGGGTGATCAAGTCCCTCCAGCCCTTCTTTAAAACAGCCCGAATCTCATCTTCGATCCGCTGGTCGGTCTTTTTAGAGCTAGTCTAACTTACGGATACATAACTAACTTATGGAAAAGAGAAAATGGGGAATTCATTCTCAAACCGTCCTCTTGACCAGCGTATCGCCCGATCAGTCTTAATTCCTTTCTTCTTAAGACTGAAGAAAGGCTCAAAGACCTGCACGTTCGGTGCTCTCTGTAGAATAGACCCTCTACACCCCAAGCAGTTTGCGTTCATAACCGGAAGATCGACGGAAGTCGCTAACTACAAGTTAGTCTTCAGTTTGTCTCAAGTTAAAATCGAAAGAGCCTTCGTATATAATATCCAAATTAACTATGTGGGGCTTAAACCAACAAAAAGGTGTAAAGTTTCCCAGTCTAAATGTCTAGTCTTAGTAGTCCCTGCCTGGGCTCCATCTGTAATGATGTTTTCTCAGGCTGGTGTACAAATCTCAGTATAGCCAGGGTCTTTCAAGAAAAATTTATAAATCACTAGGACCACTAAGACATTTAAGAAAGAGGGAGTTAATAGTAGGTTAAGGTTAAGGTTATTTCACCACCACCTGGTTACTCGGCGTTTACCTGTGCTTAACACCTTGACCGCTTTTTGCTTCGCCGCGCCTGGTCGGCTGCAGGCCGTGGAGAACTCTCGTGACTGCTGGTATTGTCGCCTGTACTCCCAAAAATCGCTGTGGTGTATTTCACCACGCCGCAACTCATTGAGCACGTTCACGTACCCGCTCGTAAACTAGCACCAGGAAAACCTGACACTGTCGCACACACGCGACACTTTTTACACACACACGAGAGCAGAGGGAAACCAAGTTACCACTAAATATTGACATATTGACATTAGTTTAAATGTCTAAGAATCGTTTATTCTTTCACTGTTTTTCCTTTCGAGTTCTTATTTCTATTACAATTATTATCTAGCGAATTTTCTCCATCTGCTTGCTTGTGTCCCTGCCTACCTCGCACCATACTTCGCTCTGATCCCTGTTTTTTCTTTTCTTTGACACCGATTACCTCGAGTGTCCCTTGACGGGATCCATGGTCCTTGCAGGATCTTGGGTATGACTTCTGAAACTTGGTTTACTTTTCACTTGACACTTGGTATTTTTCGGGCTACCACGTCTTGCCTGCCAGTAGGGCCTAAAACTTCTGTCCTGTGCCCTAGTTTCGCAGATTTCATTTCGCTGCCTGTGGTCCGCAGCTTGTGCAGAGCTGTCCGCGGTCGCTGCCTGGGCGGCGCTGCTCGCGGTCGCTGTGGATGAACATACCGATCGGGGTTCGGCTCGTGTCGTGTGGCTCGCCTGGCATTGTGCGCGACTTTGTAGGTTGCTTCACTGTTTGCATGGATCGGCACGCGACTTGTAGCTTGCCTGGTTCAGCTCGCGACTTGTAGCTTGCCTGCCTCGGATTGTGTCTTTCTGCCAGCATCGCTCCGCTCGTGTCTCACTGCTTCCATGATTCTGCTCCCTTCGCACTGCTTCCATGACTCTGCTCGCTTCGCTCTGCTTGAAATTTGTCGGGATTCCGTTACCAATGCACTGCATAATTTGTCGAGACGCCCTTACTTGTGTGTATACTAGGCATGGGCGCCGAACGACGGGCGCTTGCTTACGTCTTGTATCCTGCGTGCTTGAATTAGCCAATGCCCCTGCATATGTATCTGCCTATGTTTTTGCTTATATCTCTTTCTATGTCTTTGCCTATGTCTCTTCCTATGTTTTGCTACCAATTACTTAGAAAATTATGGGGTATATTGTACTTAGGTTTTTAAGCCATGGATTTAAAAAAAATACATGGACTATTAGGTTTGTCGGAATGTGCGTAACATGGCATGTAGATTTCTGTATATCCTAGGCAGTAAACGTCGTTTTCAAATTTCGGGTACCACGCCCACCGCCTCCGGAAATCAGTAATTTGTGATTATTAAGCAAAGTATTGAATTCATTCGTTCTGCTTCGGTATACGTAAAGCTGAATACAGTATGAACATATTCTCTAAATTACAATCCGATCAGATAAATATCACAGAAGTTATTCAAGTCAACGTACGAGCCACATCCTGCGCGCTTCTTTGAGCAGTTGACGCCGACGTCGACGTAGAGCGCGCACGCCTGTTGCCTTGCGCACTTGTTTTTGTTTCATTATATTAAAATTTATATTTATATAATATTATATTATATGTATATTATATATTATTTTATGGTATATAAACGTAAACTGAATATCCATGGCCTCTTACAGTCACCACGTGACTGTAAAAAAAAAAAAGAAAATATCATGAATAAGACTCGCTTCATGCGGCGTCATATTTTTAATAATTTAATGAGTAATTTATCAGCCGCTGGTGCAAAAATAGAAGTAATAAATAAAGTTTCTCCTTTGCAAATAACGTTACCCTCGTCTTACGTTGGTGTCAACAGTGCAATTAAGACATTTTCAGAGGACAATTTAACCTTAGCTTTTGTAAAAACTGTTTGTTAGATCACGAGATAAAAATTGAAAATGACCGCTGTTGACCATAATAATATTTAAAAAAATTAATTTAAAAATATTACAAAGAAAACATTCAAAGGAAACGCTAAAAGTTGGCTTAAGTGCCACCACTGACATGGAGAGAGATACATTAGAAAAGATTTACAAAATTAAAAAATAAAGGAAATGATAAATAAGGTCAATCCGCAACACGAAAAGGCGTTGCACTAATGGTAAGAGAAGTGAAAAATAACTCATGAGTGGAAAAACGTGTGAAATTTAAACAACCAGTCCCTGTATGCCGACTATGTGGAGCTGGTGGATGCGTAAAGCAAATATATATTTAAGATACTAAACTTGTTATTGTGCAACTTCAAAAAGGTCATGAAATCCAGTGTTATTTGTGTGCTAAAAAACTGGAATGTCAGTCACATTTGACAAGAGTGGCGTAACCATTTCAAAACATAGGTTGACGGTTGTCAAAAATTCAGGTATGTTGAACAATATACCTGTTTTACTGCTGATGTGAGACAAAAAAATAATTGTCGATTATGGCATGAGAGGCTTAGACACATAAGCAATGGTGAATTATTAGAAATAAAAAGAACAACTAGTCGGAAAGGCTACAGTCACGTGGTGACTGTAAGAGGCCATGGATTTTCAGTTTATGTATATAGCATAAAAAATATATAATGAAATACAATTTTTATTATAATGAAACAAAAACAAGTGGGTAAGGCTACCGACAGTATGATACCCTTTTCCCAATTTTTAACATGCTTACCAAACATAATAACACACTCATGAATTCAGACACAGAATTCTGCAACTTTTTTAATATATATGGCTTATTCGCTATTACATATAGACACACGCGCGTAATGGGTAAAGTGACACGACGCGACGTCGACGGCGACGTCAAATGCTTAAAGCTGCCCGTACCGACTTGAATAACTTCTGTGTTTTTGGTCCGATCGGCTTGTTATTTGGATGATATATTTATATTGTGTTTAATACTTTGCTTAATAATCGGGCGCTTATACAGACAGACAGACAGACGGACATACAGACATGGCTAGATCGACTCGGCTAGTGATTCGAGTAAGAATATATATACTTTATGGGGTCGCAGATGTGTCCTTCTGCCTGTTACGCACATTCCGACAAACCTAATAGACCAGGTTTTTTTTTTTAAATCCATGGCCTAACAAGAAATCAAGGCTAGCTTCGGCTTGCCGAAGGTTTTATACCCTTGCAGTTATACTTAATATAAATTAATTTGGATTGCTGCTGGTTTCTGTTTGCATACAAAAACCCTGATTTTAGCCCATTGTTCCTATGGCAGCTCCTAGTGTGCGTTGCAAACTTCTGGCCAAAATTAATATACCTTCTGCAAGGGTATAAAAACTGTTCAGTGATAGAAATCTGCTCAATAATTTAAACCCATCAGGCGAAAATTGTGAACTCTGCTTATATTGAAAACAGGCTAGACAACCATTTAAGCAATTTCAGAATAAATCCCATATTGAAAGTCCCCTATTTGTAGTGCAACAGAGGTCTGTGGGTCGTTCCCGAAACCAATATGATTAACTCTAGAGTTGCTAGATTTAAAAAAACATATGGGAAAGATAGTAAGGATAGCTATAATGAACATTTCCCGAATGATAGTACTGAAATAAAACAGACTGGAGTCCCGAATGATAGTACGAAAATAATACAGACAGGATTCCCGAATGAGAGTAAGGAATGCGACAACACTCAATTCCTGGACGATATAAGGAAAGGAAACTGCTGAAAATTTTCTGAATGAAATGACAAAAAGAAAGCGAGTTAATCTCCAGAATCAAAGAAAGGAACCATGTAACCCGAAGGATCGTAGGGAAAGTGAAACAGCAGAAAACTCACATGAAATTAGAATTGATAATTATTCAATAAAAGGAAGGGAACGAATTAGGCTCAAAAATATCATATCATTTACTTTAAATAGCATTATATTAAATGCTCACACAATATTTAACGATCTACCAAATACATTCCAAATGATAAAACCCCTTGGGAAGAAACCATTATTATAAAGTGCACATTACATAAACAATACATGGGTAATAACAAAAAGGTTTGAAAATAAAATCATTGTAGATTGCAGATGGGTAGTCAATTACCATTCTATATTTTTGTATATTTCAGGCGTCTAGTTTTTTGGGTACAATCCAATTGGTGAATTTTAGGGAGAAAGGGACGGACGTATTATTTCATTTTCTAAAAGTTTATTGACTTCGTCTTTTGGTGTCGATAGCAGCACCTAATCCAATTAAACTGTCGCTTCCCAGTATAGCGTCAAAGGTCTTTAGTGTAGGGAGAAGAAAAACAAGAAAGCAAGGCTACCTTCGGCTTGCCGAAGGTTTCATACCCTTTCAGTTATACAAAATATAAAATATATTTTGATTGCTGCTGGTTTCTGTGGAATTAATTGAACAATTATAACAGTACATTGATTATATCATCATCTTATAATTTCAAACATTTAAAACATTGCACATATATTCTTTATTTACCATAATAAAATAATCTAATTAACTTAATATTTAAAAATAAATTATTAAATTAGTGATTATAGCTAAGGAACACGCCGTCATGGTGACTATATGGAGTTTGATAAGTGATTGCGGCAGCACCGCTTACTGTGTTATCACAAAATATCCAATCAATTTGAGTTAAATGTTTTGTTGTTGGCACATTTAACAATGGATACAACCCCTTATTATTTAAAGTAGACTCGAGCTGATCAGTGGTTGTTGATCGGAAAATGTTAAAATCTCCTAATATTACCAATTGTGTATTATTTTCCGCTGACGTTAGCCTTTCAACATCATTTCTGATTTCATTTCGAAACCTTGTAATTGGAAAAGCTGGATTCCTATAAACAACTATGAATATTGTATGCAAGTATTTAAATGTTATGGACTGGTATATATTTCTTACATTATCAACTGTAACTGTTTCATATAAGAATGTTATGTTTTCCGATATATTTTGTTTTGCATATATCAGTATACAATTCATAGAAACAGCATTTGGTCGAATGTCTTTGTGTTGTAAAGGATCTGTTGGTCATTAAATCTAAATTTGGAAAGTTCTCTTTCAAAAATGTATTTGAATAACAGCTATATGATTTTTTGTTTAACAGCTATATGTAATAGTACTCAGATTTCCATAAAATTGCAACAAGAACCTTCATTAGACCGATCGCTTATCGTTATAAGTTATAAAAGTTCGATGGTTTGGATGTGGTAAGCCTGATAGCTATATCTTGAAATATAACGAAAATCGGCCGATAGGCTCCATGACAGCTATACGATATATCAGTCCGATCTGGCCCGTTCCGACTTATTTACAGAGGCAGAAATAAGAAGCTTGTGAGCAAAGTTTCATGAAGATAGCTCAATAATAACTGGGGGACTAATTTGCCTTGCAACAGACTCCTCTGGTGATGCTGATTCAGAATATATATACTTTATAGGGTCGGAGATGTCTCCTAAGGTGCGTTGCAAACTTCTGGCTAAAATTAATATACCCTCTGCAAGGGTATAAAAATAACTTTAGTGTTTGGAATTGGTTGGAATGGTTTTGTTGGTGGCTGTCCAACGTTAATTTTAGATCTGATCATAACAGGACTTTTTTGGTGGAACCATTGGTCTTTGTTGGAAATTTGGGTTTTGTTGAAAATGTGTTTGTTGTAGAACTGTAGAAGGCTTAGGTGGTGGATTTCTATGTGCAATAGGCTGTCCCTTAATTGGCGTATGTTTCGTTCAATATGCTTGTTTTCTAATTTGATGCACAAATGGAGGGCTGAAGCTAGGTCAGTTGGCTCTTTGATGCCCAGAAGTCGTGGCAAGTCTCCACAAAGTCCTCGAACGAAGGTGTCTAGTGCTATATCCCTATACAATTTGGTCGCTCATATTGTTCTGATTCGGCGAATAATTTCATGCAGCCAATTTTATTTCAAATCATCGATAAATGTTTTATATACTGCTTGGTTGAATTCTTCAACAGTTTGATGTGTAGCTTGGGTTATTGTTGTAATTTGGTACTCAAGTGTACCTAAATTTCTCTTGTCGGCGTAGTGTAGTGTAAGACATTTGGAAATAGAATTCCAATTAGGGGGGACATTGTATGATTCGATGGCTGTATCTGCGTTCCCGGTAATTATACCCGGTACTCATAGAGTAGAAGGGTATTATATCTTTGTTCATACCGAAAATGTATGTAGCAGGCAGAAGGAGACATCTCCGACCCCATAAAGTATATATATTTTGAATCAGTATCAACAGTCGAGTCGATATAGCCATGTCCGTCTGTCCGTCTGACCGTTGCAATTTGATCATGGTTGCCAAATAGTTGCATTGGCTTAGTGGATGTGATAGATAACTGTCGAACACAAGGGAACAAGTTCTAGACCTACCCGATGCAAGAGGGTTTCTTTCATTATTGAATACTTACTTTTTTCCCAATTATTTATAAGTTTAGTATTTTGAATAAATACATTTGTTTAAACAGAATATTAAGGGGAGTGAGTTGGAATTGCCTTATACACACACACACGACACAATAATAGTTTTTTTTTGTCCCATGCGGCATGTTGAATGGTCCCGTATTGCAAATTAGCACGATAAAGTTCACAAGCACTTTCACCCATATACGAAACCCACGAAGCAATGGCCAAAACAGCACGAAATATTACAAGTGGGTAAGTCTGCAGTCGAGCACCCGACAGTAAGATACACTTCTCCCAATTTTTAAAATCCGTTACAAACGTGTAAACACATTCATAATTTCAAACAGAAATTCTGCACAAATACTTCTACTACATATAGCTTTCTCGCTCGCACTTACACAGCGACGCGTGTAAGTTGTAAAGCGACACGACGCAACGTCGACGTGGCGTCAACCGCTTAAAGCAGCGCGCAGACTGCTGCCCGTGCTGAACATTTGTACTGAAAACGTTGACTTTAATAACTTCTGTGTTATTGGTCCAATTGGCTTGTTATGTGGAGGATATGTTCACATAGCATTCACTTTATACATACCAAGTTACATACTTTGCTTAATAATCGTAAATTAACGATATGCAGGAGCGGTGGGCGTGGCATCAAACATCAAAAAACCCATTGTCGTCCCCGACGAAATGAATCTTCTGAATGGTTTCGGATCCTGAGATGAAAACCCGATTTCATTTTCCGCACTGTGATAGAGCTCTTTTTATACCCTTGCAGAGGGTTGTAAGGATGTTTTCTCAGGCTGGGGTACATATCTAAGTCTAGGCAGTGTCAAACATGTAAACACACTCATAATTTCAAACAGAAATTCTGCACAAATACTTCTACTTCACTTGCACTTACACAGCGACGCGCGTAAGTTGTAAAGCGACACGACGCAACGTCGACGTGGCGTCAACTGCTTAAAGCAGCGCGCAGACTGCTGCCCGTGCTGAACATTTGTACTGAAAACGTTGACTTTAATAACTTCTGTGTTATTGGTCCAATTGGCTTGTTATGTGGAGGATATGTTCACATTGCATTCACTTTATACATACCAAGTTACATACTTTGCTTAATAATCGTAAATTAACGATATGCAGGAGCGGTGGGCGTGGCATCAAACATCAAAAAACCCATTGTCGTCCTCGACGAAATGAATCTTCTGAATGGTTTCGGATCCCGAGATGAAAACCCGATTTCATTTTCCGCACTGTGATAGAGCTCTTTTTATACCCTTGCAGAGGGTTGTAAGGATGTTTTCTCAGTCTAGTCAGGGTCTTTACAGAAAATTTATAAATAACTAGGACTACTAAGACGTTTAGAAAGAGAGGGGAGGGGTCACTGGCAAATTAGAAAAGGGCTGAAACTGTTGTCGGGCACAGCGAACATACCCTCTTCACGCGTACACGTGGTCCACGTCTTCCACGTGTACTCGTGAACTACGCAGAAAGGTATTTTCCCCGGTATTTTCGCTGCTCAACTGGTCGGCTACAGGTCGTGGGGAAAGCTCGTGTCGACGGGTATTGTCGCCTGCACTCCCACAAATCGCTCAGCGGTGTATTGCACCACGCTGCACTTATGAAGGCACGCTCGTGTATCCCGTGTCAACTATCGTTTCACTCACGACCCGCCCCGCGACTGGTCGTTCGCCGTACGGAACGCCCGTGACCGCAGGTACTTTCACTTATGTTCCCACAGGTCGCCCGGTGGTGTATTGCACCACACCGCAACCCGTTAGAACACGCTCTTGTACCCACTTTGCCAACTAACGTTCACTTACGGCACGCGCACGACCGGCCGCTTTTGCCGTCATGGGGCGCCCGTGTCCGCAAACACCCTTGCTTGTGCTCCCACAAGTAGCTCAGTGATGGTATTGCACCACACCGCAATCCGTTTCTGGACACAAGTTCGAGTATTCGCTTGTCAACTAGCGATCTCTCACAGAACAGCACAGACCCTTGTAGGCGCACACGCGAAATTCCCTGCTCACACGTTTACAAAAGAAAGTAATTAAATATTGACCGCGAGCTCAGTTAAAATGCCTTCGCATTGTTTATTCTTTTTTTTTCTTCACAAATTTTTGCTTTCCTTATTATTATTACAGATCTTCACTTGTCTACCCTACACTTTTCCCTAACGGGCTTTTCAATGCTTGTGTCCCTGCTTTTTCTGTGTCCCTGCCTACCTCGCACCATACGTTGCTTTCTTTTGTTTTGCACCGCTTACCTCGTCCTTCCTTGTATGGGATCCATTGTCCTTGGGTCCTTGTTTGTTTTCCA